>JANHFL010001027.1:174030-195829 GCA_032468155.1 Oxyrhabdium leporinum
AGAGAGAGAGAGAGAGAGAGAGAGAGAGAGAGAGAGAGAGAGAGAGAGAGAGAGAGACCTGTTTCCCAGAGAAAATACTGGGAGCCACAAAACCTGGGTAGGCATGGTCATGTGACTGGGTGGGAGTGAGTGACATCAAGTTGGCCACTCCCAACCGGTTTTTGTGGCACCTGGTTTTCTTTGAGTTTTTAAGGTTGCAGACCCCTGCCCTAGGGGATAGGACCCGCAGCATTCCCTGTCTCCCCACTCTGATGAGTCAGGTAGATGTAACTGACAAGAGACAGTCCCTCAGATAACCTAGGCCCAAGCCATGAATGGTTTTAAAGGTGACAACCAGAACTTTGAATTGCACCCAGAATTTGCCACCCACAGCAAAGCAGACCAAGCTACAAATTACTAAAAATAATAAACTAGAACTACAACTTTCTGCCCTTATATTTCTCCATCATTTTTTTAAAAAGATAGTCTATACTTCCTTATTTTAGCTTTCCTTTAGCAGCTTTCTTCCTTGTTGTTTAACAATGAAGAAATCTCCAAAATGGTGCAGATCTTCAAAAAGGAATAACAGACTGTGGATAAAGAATGCCTCTTTTAGCTCAATAAAGATTAATAGTCCTTAAAAATGATTAAGAAATAAAAGGCATAACTTACTGTGCGTTTGAAGAATGAATTCCAAAACAGCTGCTTCTTCAACAATGAACTCATTGCAGCCCCCAAAGCTGTCAGCATGCAGGCTACTTCAAAGCCCAGTTCCTGAAACTACTTGCGGACATTTGTCATATCGAAGGAACTTGTGGGATAATTCTAGGACTTTTCCTAACCCAGGAGATTAAGATAAACTAAAGGAATGCTGATTCCTTGTGTTAGTACAGGGCAATTAAATTCAAGGCCCAGGAACTGGTTCCCGCCTGCAGGCTGTTTAGATCTGGCCTGTGGGGCTGCCCTGGAAACAGAGAAGGACCAGCCTGCAGTGCCTCTGCCAGTGAAAACGGAGCTCGGGAGCCCATTTTCACTGGCAGAGCTCTCGGGCCTCCACAGGTGCCCCTAACACAAGTGATGTCGAGCTGGCCCACCCTGGCCATGCCCACCCCAGCCCCCCAAGGTCAAACACAACCCTGATGAGACCCTCAATGAAATTGAGTTTGACACCCCTTTGTAGTAAGTTGAAAAAGCTGCAGTCCAGGGAAAAACCCTCCAGGGACCTTTTCCTGGGCGTGTCATCCGTTGGCCATCTTTTCACTGGAAGTGTAACCATAAACTATATGAACTATAGAAGAGTGGGCATTTTTATAACATGCTGAACCCATCAATTCATTATAATAAGCACAAATCCCCTTTGCATCCAATAGCAAACATGCCAAAACTTAGCATGATACAGTATTTTGTAGATTTAGTTTTTTAGGGAAGGAGGATGCAAACGTTGACAGCAGAATGGTTAAAATCATATCTGTTACCATTTATTTATATAATAAGGCCTGAAAAAAAGACATCTACCCCTTTAAAGATAAAGGTTCCCTCGCACATATGTGCTAGTCGTTCCTGACTCTAGGGGGCGGTGCTCATCTCTGTTTCTAAGCCGAAGAGCCAGACCTGTCTGATAATGATTCTGTGGTCATGTAGCTGGCATGACTTTACACCTAACCAAAAAGTCCCTTTCTAAAAGTGATAGCTGAAGCCAGACATTAGATCAACTCCAACACATCTGGTACAGTACACCTGCTACTATTGATTCAGATTGGAGGTTCCTCCTACTCTTTTCTCTTTAATTCTGGCAGTGGTCTTATAAGAAAATTATGGAAATACATAGAGGCCAGGTGGAATTATTTTCATGGCTGAAATCAACAACATGTAGTTGTCTTATCACTATAGGGACTTTGAACCAACAAACAATAAAGTACACTAAATATTTTTAAATAAACCAGCAATACAAGAATGCCTTTTTCTTAGACCACATACTCAAGTACATAGAGATCTTGAAACTTAAAAAGAAAACCTCTTTATGTTCTATTGTTATCTATTTCCCAACAAGAAATAATATAAGGGTAAAGTAATTCCATAAGTGATTTCAACAAGTTTTTAAAATAGAAGCATTTTTTTCAAAGAAATATTTTTGTTTATTCTTGTTAGACATAAGGGTAACAAGTCATGGTAAAGAAGACCACAAAGCAGTTTTAAATGTCTACTGCATCTATTCACTACTAACAGTGGGAAAGTGAGTTCTAGCAAGAAGAGTAAACAAACACCCAACATTCAGTGTATCCCATGATTAAATGAAGCAAGGAAATGAAGCTAAATGACCACCCTACTTTGCAATGGCATTATAAATCTAACAACTATTATCATGCAACTGCTTTGTAATATCAAAGCTTTGCCATATCAAATGTGTGTTTATATTCTCTTATAGCACACTGTGGTAAGCACAGAGTAACTATTGAAAAAATGAATAACAAAAAGAGAAGTATACTGAATAGACATACACTAAAAAGGGGAAAGGAAAATTATTGGAGTTTTGAAAAGAAAAGTGGTGTTTGATGTCTAGCACAAAATGCAAAATGCAAAATTATAGTTCTTTGATTATTGGTTAATCTGATCTGGCTAATCTTCTTTGGGTTATACTTTAGTTTTTCCACTGTTGGAACTCTGCTGTTGTAGAGATATAGTAACAGAATCTTGAAAGTCTGATTTTCCATTCTCTCCTCTTCTTCTAAAGAGAATCAAGGTAAAGCTATTTAATTTTTTCTCACCTTTTCTTCTTTTCCAAAATTATTGTTTACTTAACCACTTTTTCATTTCTTCTACAAGATTAATTCCATAATTCTTAACAATCAGAATCTGGTTTTTTAAAATATTTATTTGTTTGTTTGTTTATTAGTTTAATTAAATTTATTTGCTGTTGAGCTACTCTGGGTGGTAAAACAGAAAAAATAATAAAACAAAATGTAAACATAGCAATAGCAAAACAATTAAACAATAAAAATAAACAATAAACATATAATAATATGAATTAAAATATGGGTGGAGTGGGAGCAGTAGTTTGTGGGGTCAGCTAATGATAAAATGCACCACACTGGAGGTGCACCTCTCTTATGTCCCCAGCAGAGCCAGGTCTTCAGGTCCTTGATGAAGGATAGAAGGGTGGGTCAAATCTCATCCTGAGGACAGGATGTTCCAGAGGGCTAGTGCTACAGCAGAGACTCATCCTTGGAACATTCACACAATCAGAGCTTTCCTGTTTCCACAACTAATTCAACAATTTCAATGTATAAGATATTGACTTTCTTCAATTTGAATAATAGTTGTTGATATGCATAGTCTTATTTAATCTTTCCTATTTTACAATATTTTTATAATATACTTTTTCAATGACACAGATGTAGTTTACAGACATAGTTATGGTTTTGTAAATTACATAAATCCCTTTAAAATTAAGAATAACCATACTAAGATTGCATGGAAGTATTCTAAAAATACTATAAAACTATAAATATGACCCAAATTTTTAAATGATCTACATTTGACAGTTAAGAAGACTGAAAACAATTAGACTTTTAGGGGATAATGTACAATGCTTAATACTTTAGCATGCCTCATGCTACAGCATAAAGTGATTCAATAATTTAACATTGTTAAATTAATTAGCAGTAATACTATGAGTCACTGATCTAGTGAAATACATTAATTGTCATCCTATGTTCATACTTTTCCTCCCATGAAAACAACAGAAGTGCTTGGATGAGGACAATTTCTTTGCATTTAATACATGAGTATGGAGCATTCTGTCTTTAATTTTGGACAGAAAATTATCTTGCCCCAGTTCTTGTAAATATTTAAAACATTTCTGCAAAAGGAAGATATCACTGAAAATAATATAGTAGGAATAAAAAAAAAGTCATCAGTTTAAGGACCACACAAAGCTTTTTGTAGCATATGAAGAGCCACCTTTTAAGACTGTGGGTGGGAATTGTTTTCTGAGTATACTTTAGGTGATTTAAAAAGTGTGGATGATTTAGAACTATTAGTCATTTATCACTTGAACTGCACCTAAATGTCCAACAAAATGAAAAACAGTTAAATTTAGCTTTGGCATCTAGAGGACACAGAAGGAATCTGAAGGCCTGAACTTTCTATATCTCTGTAATGTAGTATGATTTGGCGGGATTGAACTATAGTAGGTACATTTTTCTATTATGCCTAATAGCTGATAATACTATTATCCATTATGACTGACTCACAATTAAAGATGTATTTGTTAAATATTGTCAGTCTGGTGATATCAGCGAAGGGAGTGAATATGTGATGAAAAATTGATCTTCTCTTTGAATAGTAATGCTAATGTAGAACACTTTGTGGTAAATCTGTCCATTTGGATTATGCAATCTGTGAAGCAGAACATCCAAATGAGCTTTGAAGCAAAGCATTCAGGGCAGCTCTTTCGCCTATGTAGGAACTGAACCTCTTCTTGCAACTTCATTCTGTTAAGGTTGACATATCTTAGAGTTTCACACTCACATCAGTGTGAACATTCCTAGGTGATTCCACCTGCATAGGGTCCATTCCTGCTAATATTTATATTTAGAGTAGGCTAAAATATCAAAATTTTGGAGCATGGCTTTATCTATTGATATAAAGAGCTGCTGGCTTTTCAAATGTCACTTAACTACAATCTCTATTGCTATTTATTGCCTCTGCTGGCTGAATTCACGTGCATTTCCAGGACTATACTTTCTCCAGTCTTGAATTAATATGTAAAGGATTGGTCAATTAACTCTGTAGTATGTATCCAGAAACTATATTGCTCTAAAAAGGCAGGAAGAATTTGCAGCATATGCTTAAATAAAAGTAATTGCATCTATGAACTCCATTCAGCATTCAAATGATATACCATGCTGCACTTAGTGAAACCTAGATTTGTGCCACTGGGTACAGTGAGGCCCTAACCAAATCTAAATTTGATGATAGTTTAATTACTACTAAATTTAACAATTTGGCAATCAATTATACTTCATTGCACAGTCAGCCAGATGTTCAGGCTGGATTTGGCATTTTTATCCATCTATCGAGTTCTTCCCAAGGAACTGGGATAGACAGATGTTGATATTTGATAGGTGATTGTGTGATGAACCAAATTAATGAGCCAGCATATTATCCCATCATGCTACACTGGAGAAAATATTACATTACAAATATAACATATTCCATATTCATTGTGGGCAAAGGAGGCAGCCTGGTTGTATTAGAAGCCTGGCCTCCTTGTTTCAGAGATGTCAATTTTACTCAGAAAAATTACTCTGTAAATGCGAGCAAAACTAGTCTCACCATCACCCTCTTTTGTTGGGGCTTCAAGAATGAGTGAGCCCACTTTAACATGGTTCTAGTAACTCTTACATTATTAAGCACAATTAATACAAATATTAAGGAAATATGATTGCAATGTGTTCTTGTTTATTCCTAAAGAACATGAGTTCTTTACCAATTCTCTTTGATAATATCAGGCTCTATATAAAGTTTTACTTCCTCATGACTCATGATTGCAGTAACACCATTGGAGTAAGGAAGAACAGCAAGGCTGAAGCCAGGGCTTCCACAGGATATTTCCCAGTGAAAACTGGTTGGGAACAGCAAGTATTGACTTGGTGTGGTTGTCCACTGCATGGTGAATAGTTTGCAGAATTTCATGGAAGTGGCTCTCAGTTTCTGGTGTCAGTGGATTGTTTTCTTCCGGATCCTTGAAGAGATCAAAAAGTAATGGTGGATCATGATATGTGACAAACGGCCCATGGCAGAAGCACACATGATAATCGTAGCATCCATTAGATTCTTTGGGACTGAAATTTGGAGTAAAGTAAAATATCTTCCAAATAGAGTTACCTATAAATATGGAGGAGGCAGACAAAGTTGAAGATATGTTATGAAGATGTCCCGTAATTGTGATAATGAGATTCAAAACACACTCATCTTCCAAGGGTACACAGTAATTGTTTTTTTACAATAGACTAGGACTAATATATGTAAATTCTTCATTCAAAAGACAAATTCCAGGTATTTGAAACATAATTCCACAATCCATCAGTACTTTAAACCTTAGCTTTCTCAATAATGTGATAACACCTTATTTAAAAATAATAACTGTTTGACAATAGCACATGTATTAATATTCCATTATACCTAACACATGATAAGAACTCACAGTTTTCTGGGTTTTAGCCTTGTGCCTTAACTTATACAAAAATGGCCCTTTTATCTTGATAATACAATTTCATATATTTATTTCCATTAAACAACTCTTGTTTAGGAATAATGACTCCCTGGTGTTTAGAACCATGACAACAAACAAAGGCTAATTTTTCACAAACATCTATAGCTGCTTTTAACTGACTGGCATTATATTAGATTTACTGTAATTTATTGTGTATTTTCTACTATTGTAATAATTTGACAAATCTTGATTATCATTATGCAAACCATTATCTTCATCTTCGTATATCATCTGCATATATTGATTGTTATTTCTGCTCCAGGAGTTCCTCAGATTTGGTAGATTGTATTATTAATTGTAAAATTAAACATTAAAGGAATTAAAATAAGCCTTGATGCATTCCACTTCTCCATTTGATCACAAAGGAGATAATCCCACTAGTATTTACCCTTGCAGCAGAATTAAAATAATACATTTTATGCAAGAAATTTCTACAGGAAGGAATTTTTCTTTATAGACATATTCTGAGAACTCTATATGAAAACCTTTTTTCTTTATTTAATGATCTATTTATAAAATCTATTTCATTTTTTATTGACATATCATGCAAATACATCTACAAAAAAATAATATTATTGAAGGGTTGATATCTTTTCAAAAAGGCAGACTATGCTGGATAAATTATTGAAGGAAAGCCTGTTTTAGCCTTCATGTCAAAGTGACTATTACAATCAACATCAATAAAACAGTAACTCACACCATCCAGAGGGTCTTTTCTGCTATAATATAAGTTCCCTACATGGTGAAGGTATTTATTTTCAAAATATTTCTTTTATATTTCTAACAAAGTAAAGACAAGCTTTCCTTTCAATTTTTATATCACTTGACATTTATTTTAAAAATTACGGTGCAGCTAAATCCTTTGAATGGACAACTAAAATTTTGGGAGATTTAGTCCATTTAAAAAGGTATTCATCTGAACTAGAAGACCTTCAAGATCCCCTCCAACTCTGTTATTCTGTTCAATGGTATATCTGTGTTCACAAAATATGATTTTGTAAAACTCCATAAACTACAAATTAATGTCATTATATTCTTATGTGTTATCCTAAATACTTTCCTTACTTTTCTACTGCTTCCCTCAATAATTTAGTGGTTTACCAGATTCTCCTACCTATTCTCAATAGTTTGGTTTAATACACTTGAATTAATATTTAGTAATGAAAGCATGGTATTGATTAAATTACAAATTAAGCAACCTTAAAGTGTAATGTACTTTCAAAATATGATTTCTGATGTCTTTAAATTCTTTTCTAACTTTAGACAATGTCATTAAATTTTTCCCCTAGATACACAGGCTGTGGTCTTTCTCCATATACATGTTTCAAATGAATACATTCTCTTTTTATTTGGGCGAAGATACATATATCTTTCTTTTATACATATATCTTTCTTTTATAGTTCATCTAAATAATGTGACTCTGGGGAATATACAATACAAAAAAACAATAATCAACAACAACAAAAATTTCACAGCCCGCAAAACCATACAGTATTAAAACATGTACAATATAAAAGCATTAAATAGAAAAATGACTGGAATCTCGTTACAGACTTTTTGAGGAAACAGGAAAAAAAATGAGCTTATGATTTATCTCATTGATGATTAGACAGTGTAGAAAAAATAGAGTTATGTTGTAACCATAGAATAAGAAATACATTTATAATTGTAATAACTGCTGTAAAAAAGATTGAAAATGACTTCTTTGTATCTTTGTATCTTTTTTTCTATTTTCTTTGGCATTTTCCTTTTTCTTGCACTGTTAGCTTTCTCTTTGATTTCCTTCTTTTCTTTCTTTTTCTTACTTTATACTAGTTTCTATCATATATATGTACGATAGAATATATATGTATAAAAGGGGCTTCCTTCAATTGGTCCCAAATGCGTGAAAAAAACAAACAAACCCAAATACCTTCAATTGGCCCTAAATACCCCCCAAAAAAGCAAAAAAAAAAAGCAAGCACCCTTCTTAGGTCCTATACGATGATAAGATTTAAAATAAGGGACTGGGATACATTTTCCATTGGAAGATGTGGGTGAATAGATATTATTGGGAGACGACTGCCTTAAAAGTAAACTGATCCTATGCTAAATAGTGATAACCAGCCCTTTGAATCATATCCAAAAGCCTAATGAAAGTCAGTGCAGCTCATGAAATAACAGACATTTTGAGTTGTGTTTATAACTACCCACACCACTGAATTCTGGAAAAACTGAAGTTTCTGGCTGGTGTCAAGAGCAGTGCCATGGAATGATCTAAAATTAAGAGCTGTTGAAAATATTTCACTAAAACACAAAGAACAAAAGCCACAGCAGCAGCAACAACAACAGTAGTATTATTTATCCTGCATGTTTCACCTTAAATCTCTTAATCCAGACATAATTCAACAAAGGGTCTTCTATCTTTTTTTTTAAAAAATATCATTATATTTTTTCTACGTGTTTCTTCCTTATCTTCATCTTTAATTAATTCCCATAACAATATCAGAAACTCAAATGAACATGTAAAGTTAAAATCATTTTCCATATATCTCCCATTTGGTTTGATTGCAGTAAAAATCCTCACCATGAGGAACTGTAAGTAATTTCTTACTTAAAGCCAGGCTCCCCAGGTCTTCCACATTTTTTTCCAGTAATTGAAGTTCCAGTAATTGAAGCTCAAGGTGGTAAGTAGCTTTTCAGAAGTTGGCTGATCCAGGAGAGAAGAAGGCTACTTCTTGTTTTATAGGAATATTATCTTCCCAAAATTAGCATAAACATATGATTAGTACCTACTAACCAGATCTCTTCCTTAACAGTCCAAACTACTATTTCTACATCTGTCAGAAAATCAATTATGTAATAGAAGATCTCCATTTTACTGGAAGTCTTGGTAGCTCTACACTTGATACTATTCAACCTCCCATCATAAAGGATATTTCCCTGCCACTTTAATGAAACACATTCTATTATACATAATCCAAGATTTGGAAAGCTATTCAGTAAATGGTAAACAACTGGTTTTAGATTTTTTTAAGTTGCATGCGTTAACATAAAATAATTTTCAAAGTCTTGTAGCTGAGCTTGCTACAGACTAGACAGCAATACATAACTTCTGAATGTAGTTTATATCACTGAACATGCAGAAGATCTCTGAAACTACAATTTCTGGTTAGACAGGGAAGTGCATTTTAAAATTCTAAGGGGCATTAACTTTAACTAGAGTTATCAGTATTCAGAGGTCTTGTGTGCTGTTAGACCAAAAAGGCTATTACCAACATTCTATATTGTTTAACCATTCTGAAGGAGTTCCCCAGGCTATTGAGCATAATGAGTAACCATATAAAAAGCTAAGTGCTCTCTATATCAAAGATTTGCTAGAAAAGTAGCAGGGTCAGATAATGACATTGATGCTGTGGTGAAGGGAAAACCTGGAGCCATGGAATGTTTAACTTTCTTGGCATCTATATAATTGATCATGCTATCTGGCAGTATCAGGAATATACTATTCACTAACATCTCAAGGGCAACATCTCAAGTTTGGCTAGTCTCTTAATTTATAACCAAACTGTACAATTTAATCTATAAAATCAGACATCACCTGCCCTCGGTTATTTTAGAAATTGATTCCTCTAAATTGTTTCTCCCCATCTTGTATAATATTTAGTGGAGACGATGTTAGAGTCCTAGTCCTATGAAAAGAAGGGGAACATGAGCCCAAAGGCAGTCCTTCCTGAACATTTAGAACACTTCTGGCCCCAGAAATGCAGTTGGCCCCTTTGCTACTGCTTTCAAGAAAGCAATTAAAACAGTGTTTTGAATTTTAGCAATAGCAATAGCATTTAGACTTACAGGTAAATACTGCCCCATAACAATTTACAGCACTCTCTTGGTGGTTTACAATGTAGAAACATTATTTCCATATTTCTCCCAACAATCTGGGCCCTTATTTTACTGATCTTGGAAGGATGAGCCCCATCAGAATCAAACTCCAGGTTGTATGAAGAGTTTTGCCTGCAATACTCCATTTTAACCATTGCACCACCAGGGCTCATAATTTTATTTTAGTGGTGCTTTTGAGATTCATTTTTTTTTGTTTTGGAGCCAGTAGTCAACATTTTCTCCTAAATATGCAAATAAATCCTATCAAAGAACAGATGAGATATTAGATCTCACCCATGGATCCATCCAGGAAAGAAAGCCAGGTATCTCAGCTATCTTCTAATTAGATGGTTTCAGTTTCCATAATATCCCACTTCTCTATTTCTTTCTGTCCTATCCTGATTCGGACTTCTCCTTTTTAGAAAGTCAAATGACCCGCTTGCTTCACACAAAATGGATCTAGAAAAAAATGGAGATGCTGAGGAACCATTTACTGCAAGATATAACATGTACTGTATATTCTATACTGTTTTAACTATATGTCTGAATATTAAGAAAGATATTGTAGTTAGCTTTGGGAGAAACTGGCTTATCAGATGTGTAGTAAGACTACCATTTTCAACTTCTGATTTTTTCTTCTTCTTTAGACTACATTCTCAAAATTTAGCCAATTATGAAGATGATGTTTTTAAGGATAGTAAAAAATAAAAATGCAATCTAATATTTTATCTGTGAATTCAGGAGAAGCAAACTAAGATTAATAGGGGTAGATCTGAGAAGGGGAAAAAGCTTTGGTTCCTTGGTTGTGTTATAATCCATCACTGTGTTATTGCAAGCTACTGCTACAAAGCTTGACAACAGCATAGAACCTTAATGGCTGCATTTCTAATCATTGCAGAAAAGTAAAATGCATTAGTGGAATGACCAATATAATATTCTGTCAGACACAAAGAGCTGTCAGAGTTGTAATCTGTAAATTTGATAAACTGTTATAAGGCTGGTCATTAAAGTGGAGACTGCTCTCTCTAGATATCTCAGCTGGTATATAATTTCATTGTTTAAGAAGATCACTGTAAGGATTGAATTAATCTTCCAGCAATTAATAATCCTTTTGTTCTGGTAAATTCCTGTAAGAGTGAAGCTTTATTAGATACCGGAACAGTTAAATGCCGTTTTTTTAATGAAATCTGCAAATCATCAAGGAAGAATAAGGTTATTTTAATAGTATTTGCAATGTGTTGGTCTGCAATAAAAAAAGAAAAGAAAAACCATTCTACATTCTTTTGAAAAAGGCAAAAGATTCCCAAACATATTCAATAATGGCTCAAAAATCAGCAATAGGGTCAATGTCCAGATATTCCTACCAAAGAGTCACCAAATTAGCACTTTCTATTTAGGAAGGGTGTGCTGGGACATGATTGATATGCAGCTGGACAATGAGGAAAAAAGACTCCTTCTTTTCCAACTATTGGTGGATAGTGAGAAGGGGCACTGGGACTAATGGCAACTTGTAGACTAGCTAGTAAGGTTAGCTGGCAGCAGGGAAGATAAGGGCACTGATTGAACATTTTTATAAGGGTTCCTGAACAACTTTATATCTCTTCTGTCAGTACAAAACATATTGAGGTTTTATTGTTCCCAATCAAACTGAAGGCAACAATGATATTCCAAAGGGCATCAATCCAACAGAAATAAACAGGTATCTCAATCCAACAAACAGTTGTTCAGATAATACTTCAAGTAACAGGCATGTAAGATCAGGCAGGCCTTATTGTCTTCTTGGATGAACTAGCCAACTAATCTGCTGTAGAATATCTAGCCAGTGCTACATTAGGAACAATTGTACTACATATTCCAAACTTTCTCTGAAAGAAGATTTTTGTTTCCAAGGAGCTCTTTCTCTAAGGCAAAGTAGCAGCATTAAATATAATAATAAAATATATGTACCTCAGGCCTAGCATATGGATTTCATTGGTAATACAATTGACATGCATTCTATTAAAAGTATAATTTGATTTGTTCAATATGCCACTTTCCTGAGATAGATGGAAGATCATCAGCCATCAAATAAGGCCAAGATGTGTCAAAATGGAAATCATTCTTTTTCAGGACTTAACAAATGCCATGGTTTCTGATAACACGGAGCAGAATCAATAAGCTATTGCCTGACTGTTTTTCATGCCTGTCAAGAGAAACGCTTTCTACAGAAAATAGTGTGAGTAGAAGTGTACATCAGTTGATTAACAGACATTTAGATTCTAGTTAATAGTATGATAGTCTCTGCTTAAACTAGAAGTGCTCCTCTCCCCTTTGACAGTTATGTACCCTCACACTTACCAAATAATATACGCAAAGCATGCCACACGAATTATTTCTCTGACTACTCTACAATGGCCTTTAAAATGACAAAAGACATAATGAGGGTGGAGGTCAGCTGCAGTCCCATGTATGTTGAATCCTCCAGCTCTTTAGACAAGAAACAAAATGCTGGGGTACAAATCCAGAAGTTTGTATGATTTATGCTATCTCAAACTTTTGTTGTTGTTAAAAGTGTAGAGACAAAGAGAGAAAGAAAGAAAGCTCATCCAGGATAAAGAAAACTTAACTGGTATAATTATTTGAATCACATGTTTAGTCTATCCAGACTAAAATGGAGAATCTCTGCAACCAAAATGCATTTCTATGATTTATAATCACTGGCAATATTATCCATGGATGATGAGAACTCAGCCCAGAAACATCTGCTGATCCACAGGTTGTCAGTGCCCTTTCAAATGCAAACCTTTTATGATCTTTTTTTTATTGTTCTTCCTACATTTCTCATCAAACTATATAATGAATAAAATATGCACTGTAATATACAATATATAAAAGTATAAAATTGGAACAAACTATTATTTTCTTAGTCTATCTGCACTCTTACAATGCATTTCCTAGCATTCAGTTTAGATGAAAAGAGTTTCTAATAAAGCCCGAGTTATTATATTTCATTTGCTTTTATGGTAAAAGATAAAATAGTGCTTGCATTGAAGAGAAGAGTCCTTTCATTTCGTTTTAATCTCATAAATGCTTGAAAGAAACTATCTTGTATCTTCATGAATTCCATCAGCATTTTTTTTTAAAGGCAATATATTGGCTAAAAGCTACTGATTAATGTACATGAAATCCTATGCATGTCTTTTCAGAATTCTCACTGAAGAAAAAGTGGTTTTGGAACTTCATTTTCTGTATCTACTAAGAGTGCATATATGTGAGCAGTAAACCAGAAATTTAATTTTGACCAAAATATGCACTTTCACATAAATGTGCCAATCACAAACTTTAGACATGTAGTCCAGAGTCACCTGGGATAGTGAAAAGGATAGTCTATAAATTTAATAAATAAATAAATGTAGTAAAAATTCCTGGGAAAGTTTCAATTTTACTTATATCTTTTGGAATAAATGCATTTGACTTCAAATTGATGCAATGTTCCAGAACCTCATAGCTTTCCATATCACATATGATGCAACATGATTATGAGATTATCTAATAATACACACAGAGAGGTACTTATACACACAAACACATAAATAAATATATTTGCACACACACACACTTACTGTACACACATATATAGTACACATAATTTCTAGATTCCTCACTGGCAGGACAATCTTTGTTATGGATCAGGTCTACAAGCCTCCTTGCACAGAATCCTAACCATTATTAGAAGCTGTTCCTGGAAGCTGCGGAAGATCTTTGGGAATTGTAGGTATATGTCATGTATATGAGAAGAATTATAATTTATAAAATATTTTGCCTAATTGGATGCACAAAAATATTATCTTGTATCAATGTTTAAGTTTGGGTGCATTTTTTTTCTTGTTTGCTTCAGAAATGCAATGGCAAAGTAATCTAATCAGTCTTTATATTGTAGAAAGTGCTGAGCTTTTTAGGAATTGAGGAAGTCAAACTTGCCACTGCAAATTTAGGTAATCAGTTTAAAAAAAACTTGCAATGTATATAGCTACTGCCATTGGTGGTAGCGTTGAGAGCTGGCACAATTTTACCATTAATTGGGTATGTCAGAAGTGTAGAAGAGTTACCTTCATCCTTTTTTGTTCCCAAAGTTGGAACTGCAATATATGTATGTAAATCAAGCATTGTAGAAGTTTCTGTAGGAATTAAATAGAATATTTGGTTTTTAGAACATCCTCTCCTTCTGCTCTTAGTTTGGGAAATCCTCAGAATCCTGGGATGTCTTGGATTCTTCCAAGAGACCACTAAATAGTCTAAAATTAAAAAACAAATTTGGTATACGTAAATATGACTACTATTGTTCCACACTTTTCTCATGGTAAGCTGCACTGTGTATAATGCAGAAAGTGAGTAAGAAATAGCAAAACAAATAAAGAATAAAAGCATTATAAGAAAAATGAAAGATATATAAATGTTAGTTAGACCAAGATTATTAATTATAGTTCAGCTTCTGTACAGGTTGTCCTCATCAACCATGCTTGCTTCTACCATCTCCAGATAACACTTCATATACTACTTTTTTGTTCTTTAAATTCATCTCCGTTTTTTTGAGGATCTTATCAACTACATCCAAGCAACATTTTTGGGACTTTCTCTGACCACATCTCAAGACTATTCATTTTAGGTGTGACATTATCACATAATCACAATTCCACTAATTCAACAAATGTGCATTTTACACATGCTCATTCATATATTTTTCAATGAGCTTTGAAAATTAAATAAGTAGTCAGCAGATCTGCTTAACATAAATCCTAACTGCACTTCCCAAACTGTGTTTATTTTCCCCTTTCATTCATTTACAATCAACTCCCCTTATCAATTTCCCTGCAATTTTTGCATTTGCTACCTGGTTCTTTGTACAGAAAAACAATATCAACAATCTTTCAACTGTCGCACAGCAATATAGATTTCAAAAACATGTTAAACAAGTCTCACGTTTAATTCATTAGCCGTCTGTCACACCCATATCGTAACATTTCTATAATTACACTATCCACATCTGCAGTCCCCCTTTTGATGTTCTTATGACATTTATGACTTCCCTTTCATCCTCTTTTTTTCTGTTATACTATTTATAGTATCTAGCTCCACTCATTACTATGTCACTAATCTCTAAATAATCCTTCCAAGTTCCAACATTTCCTCACTTCAATTTGTCCCAAATCATTTCATCACTTTTATGTTTAATTTCATTCATTTTGTTGGAGATTCTTATTCAGCCCTTTCCAAAGTTTTTTAAATTTTTCCCTAGAACCCTTCAACTTGAACTTTTTTTTTTAATTACAGACTTTGGAACTAACTTTTTCTTTATAGACATTATACAGTATCTTTCTTTTATTCTTTTGTGTGTGTGGTTAGAATTCTCTTATATTGACTTTTTCCTCTCTTCTTTCATATCACAATTCCACCATGCATCTTTTTAAATATTTTCCATTGCTACCACTCCACACATTTCTATGGTACCTTATAACAAATCTTTTTACCCTGTCCCAGGCAATTAGTACATTATGAAATTATGCATTCCAAGTTTTATACACACAGCAATCTATGTGACACCAATTCATATTTTATATATATTTTAGCCTATTCAATTAAATTACTTTTTAATTTTCAATCAAAACTTCATCTTTACTTTCCTCCACGTATTCATCAATTTTATTCCACAAAAATCAAGCCACCTTTATTCAGATTTAATATATCATTCCAAATAGATAAGGTAGCTTGGGTAGGGTGGGGTCAGTCCTGGATCTCCTGGACTAGAAGACCTCCAAGGTCCCTTACAACTCTGATATTCTGTTATTCTCTTGCAGCTGCACAATGAGTCAAGACTAATTCCCTACTTGATCTTTCCTCCCTGACTTGCTGGGCATTTCCCAACAAAAGCATTCCATGGCACAGGCTTGGCTTATTTGTGAGACTGCCTATCTCCCATACTTCTGCTTGCCCCATGATGTCACAGAAGATAAGCTCACTCCAGGTTCCTTCTTTGAAGTAGTGTCATCTAATATAACATAAAAAATGTACCTTGTCTCTGCTTCTACCATTGGAACAAGATTTGGATTTCTCTGGACTATTATCCTTTTGTAGACTTATTAAGACCTGTCTATTTTCTCATGCATTTGAGCAAGATGGTAGATGAGCCCATTCTGTTATGAGAGAGAGCATTTGCTATATTCAGGTTCAGCTATTTTTTTTCTTTGTTTTTTTTTAATTGATATACTTTACACAATTATGAATTGTGAGGTGATTTTATAAATTCTATAAATAAACATTTTTGCCAATTTATGGATGTTATCTATTGACCTTTGTTTCCCTCATGGTTTTGTTTAATTGCAGATTCACTTAATGCATTTTAATAAGATAGACAATGTATAGGCTAGGCTGGGAGATTTAGGCTTGCCTATGCCACTGTCAGCATTCTTTGGCTAAAATAAAGACAATATTGTTCATTCTGGAGACATTCTGCTATCAGTACACCAATTCCCAATTTTAGTAGGTTTAAACTATTCCACAAAACTAGTATCTCTTATACAGAGAAGCCAATATACTATTGCCTGATTCTCACCAACTAGAAGGTGCTGTACATTTAATGTGTTGACTACACTCAGAAAAATCTATATACTTCTAAAACTCTTGTTGTCATCATATTTTACTGGGTAAAATGGTGCATGATAGGGTGACAATTTTTGAACCAAGGTACCTCAAATAGGCTAACTCATAGTGTTTAAAATTCAAGACCCGTGACTCATAAGGGAATTAAATTTAAGAAAGTTGTGGCTGCTTAAGTGTTACAGGCTGCTGCTCTGGTCATACTGAAGCTGTGGCCAAATTATCTTAATTTTCAATCTTCTGTGACAATTTCCTAGCCAATTTTGCAATCCTTTGCTGCTTCCCTCACCCAGCAGCAGCCATTTACCTGACTATTGGGAAGGAAGGGGGAGGTAGGGAGGTTTGCAGATGCTTCATTATCCAAATTAGGTAATATCATCGGCACTGATGATTTTACTAATTTGGGTAAAAAATATCTGCAAGAAAACAACCAGGCTCAACCAATGACCCCTTAGAATAGAAATATCTCTGAAACCATGACCGAATGGGACCTGGGTTATCTAGTACACATTAAATGTTATTTAATCATCAATTGCTTTCCAATGAAGATGTGTGCATGAATTATATGAGAACATAGATATTGAATTCTTGTCTTTTTTAATTGTGACAAATGTATTTAACAATGTGACAGCAAATGCTGATATTTAAATAAAAGTGAATTAGCCTCTTTAAAACATCTGTGTTGATATATTATAATTCAGAGCTGTCAACATTATGCTCTCCTTACAGACATTCCTAATTTAGCTCAGGATGACTTTAATTCAAACAGATGCTAGAAGCAGCTTTACTCTTGAAGAAAAAAGAAAACACTTCCCATCTGTTGTAAACTTTTAATCATCAAAATATGCTGTTTTAATCTGGAATGGAGTCACTGCTAAGCTTAAATCAGCAATACATGAATTTAAAAACAGTGTGGGAACTCTTATCTTCCATAAGATCTGCTTCATTTTACTCTTAATATACTTAAGATCTTCATCCTATATACATTATACATATACTTTTCTCTGTTTTCTAATTGCTAATTGCACAGGAATAGTATGACTTGATGGGCCATGCACCCTACTGATAATTCAGATAGCACCCATGAGTTCCTTTCTTGGCCCTCTTGTTTAGAAAAGGACATAGTGGGCACAATGTGGTACTCTTTGTCTACAACTCCAATAGCAATAGCAATAGCACTTAGACTTATATATAGCTTCACCTTGCTTTTACACCCCTCTAAGGGGTTTACAGTGTGAGCATATTGCCCCCAACAATCTGGGTTCTTATTTTACCGACTTCAAAAGAATGGAAAGCTGAGTCAATCTTGAGCCTGGTGAGATTCGAACTGCCAAACTGCAGGCAGCCAGCAGGCAGCAGAAGTAGCCTGCAAGTAGTGCATTCTAACCACTGCGCCATTGCAGCTCTTAGCAGCTACAGCTAGTATAATTAGGCAAAATAAACTGAATTCAGCCATTACTCTTGAATGTCTACAACATCAGTTTTCATGAACTCTCTTTTATCAGGAAAGTATAAGATATACCCAAGAATTAAGTGTATACATCAGTGCCCCCATCTAGTTCATTATTATGGCAAAGGTGAAACTAGTTTGGATGGTAGAGTACACTATAAAAATGAAACCTTATACATTTGGAACTGCTCATTTCCTCCATTTCCAGAAAGAACACAGCCAGCTAATAACTGGATATGTCCCAAGATAAGCAATACTGCAAGAGTTATACCAACTTTGATAAGATTTATCTGCCATAAAATTAAACAATCCAAGAAATTTTCTGCAGTGCAAGGGCAAAACTCTGGCTTGGAATATCACTCCAATAATCTTTCTGCATCCTTTCCTTCAGCTATTAACTTACTTCTGGCCTTGGTACATATTTTGTTTGCTGTTCTCTATGTGTGTAGGTTTATGAAACAAAATTTCATACACACATATAAACATACACACACACAGAGAAAGACACTTCATGTTATTCCCATTAGCTCTGTGCTATGGTACTGAGATTAGGTTTTATATGCAAATTAGTTTAGGGGATGAGATGGAAGGGGATAAATCCTTTTTAGAAAATATTTTTTTAAAAAAAGTTGTCATATAATAATATGCAGATTAAACAATCCCAGTAACATTTAAAAAGAAAAAGAAAATCTGGTTCAGATGCATTGTGCAGTAAGATAAGCATAAGAAATATAGTTGACATTTTACATGTGAAATTATCATAGTATTCATTAAACAGATTACTGTAAACACAACTCCTACACTTTGATAAATTATATGCTTAGAAGTCCCCTTTTAAATGAAAATTAAGTGAACCTACTTCTTGTTTTAAAATAACAAAAAATAAATAAAATAGTTGATACAGTTGAAGACAACCATCAGTAAGGTTACTGTATGGAATATTTTATTCTCTTCCACTGGAAGTTTTCAAACAGAGGCTGAATAATAGTCATCTATCGGGGATGGTATAATGAATCCTGCAGTTTTGTAGAGAGTTGGATCTGATGATCTCCCAGGTCCCTTCCAACTCTATGATTCTATAATTCTATGAATCAGTTAATTATGAAGGGTGCAGTCTTAGAGGACCTGAAATAGGAGATAATTTGTAGGGATCTTTGGGAGTTCAAAAATATTGAATTAAGAGAGAATAGCAGGTGAAGCTGCTTGCTATGGTCAGGTTGCCACAGGTTGCCACATAACTTTAGCTTATCTTTTAGTATTTTCTACGGAGTGGGGTTTTTTTGGTCAGGTTGCCACATAACTTTAGCTTATCTTTTAGTATTTTCTATGGAGTGGTTTTTTATTTAAAAGTAAACATAAAACAGATATATAACATATATGGTTGATTTTTCTTTTAATAAAAGAGAAGGCTTTATTGTGGGAAAAGGGGTCTTGATTCATAATATAAAATCGAACTATATGGCTGCTAGTAAAAATCAATTGCTTTGAAATGTTCTTAATGTCAATGCCATGTTTTATTAAGAGCATTAAGATAATGTTAGACTTATAGGATCTTTATGTAACAGCTGTTCAAAAACTATGAGATCTTGAGGTTGCTCCATTTTTGTTGTTAGCAAAATCTCTTGAATGATTTTTTAAAATTGTTTAATGACTGTTTTTATGTTTATCACTTTGTTATAGACTGCCCAGTCATTTTTGTGAGATGCAGCCTTATAATTTGATTATAAGACTACATTTCACAAAGTTAATTAAACAAATACTATTTATAGGAGATTAAGATTTTTTATTTAAAAGTATCCAATATCCCTGTTTTTATGTTCATTTTTCCATAAGAGGAACATAGACATTAGGAAATGTATCTCAGCACATGAGTATAGACTCATTTGCTGACAAGTGTAAATGGTCATTAAATGATCACTTAAGTTTGAGTGATATAAGTATGATTCATTGATATTGATTCATTAATCAATAAAATCTTAAGAGTTTTTATTCATGGTATTTCAAAAGACTAGTCTCTAATTTTGAGAGAAAAATAAATACTACAAAGAAGAAAGGTTTTCAGTTATCAGCAAGTTCTTTGTGCAACCTTGCTGGTTTCTTTTGAGTTCTCTTATTTTTCTTCTTCACTGGAATTGTGCTAGACTGGGCTTTTATAATCTCACTTTTCAAAATTTCCCAAGCTTCTTGGGTTGTTTTCCCCTTGAAGTTTCTCATCCATGGAGTCCTTCCCAAGCTCTCTCTAAGTTTACTGAAATCAGCTCTCTTAAAGTTCAAGACTCTAGTTTGACTTTGTTCTATTGCTTGTGTTGCATAATGTTGAATTCATTTAATCTCTGTTAATGAGAATTAAGTATGGCTCACCTCTAGTTTCCTTCTCTACCTTTTGGGAGACAAAGTTGTCTACTAGGCTTGTCCACTAGGTTCCAGAGTTTGTTTCCCAGTCAATGTCAGGATAGTTAAAGTCCCCAATTGCTGTTGTGGAGTGCTTGCTGCATACCTTAATTAACTGACTATCAAAAAGTTCATCTATTTCATCTGTTTGGTTGGGTGGCCTGTAGTATACACCTATGGGAATGTCATTCTTTTCCCCCAAATGCATTCAAGACAGTTTTCATCATTGTTCTGCTTATTATATCACATCTCTACCTCCTCTTTTATTAGTCTGTTTCTTATAAACAATTTAAATATCTCTAGATGTGTATTCATTTATCAGTTTCATCCCACTAAGTTTCTGTAATGGCAGTAATATCATATCTGCTCTCGTGTACTTGGATTTCTAGTTTATCCTGTTTATTCCTCATACTTCAAACATTTGAGTTCTTTTTGACTGACCCTGTGTTTATTTTCTGCATAACCTGTTTTGTGTCTGAATTCCCTGTCTTCCTTCCCATCTGTTTGATTAATGTCCATGGTATGGCACACACTATCAAAAGCTTGATTTTTCTTAACAACAACCTCAATGTTCTTAATCACACATTCCAAAGGCAACACCAAAACCAATCAATCAAGATTACAAATAACATTTCAGGCTAGGCATTAGGATACATTTCAGTCACTAGAACATGCTACTGAATGATTTGTTGAGTTATCCTTCACTAGAGGTCTTCAAACAGAGGCTAGGTGGTCATTTGTGAGAGCTACTATAAACTAAGGGGATTCTCCTGATGATTTCTATAGATTTTTTTTTGGGGGGGGGGGTAATTGAACTTTATGTTCAAATGATTGAACATAAACAACAAGCAGAACAGCAAGCAGAACAGCAAGCAAAAATATTATTAACACAATCAGCTTCATAATCAAAAAAGAAATATTAGTACCAGCAGCATCCTTGTTTTCAAGGCTTTCTTTAAGCCCATGGAATCAAAAACAGCCTGAAAGCAGATCTGACAAATACCAAAACATGGAACAGGTGGAAATTATCACTTTGATAAAGCAAATTATTCAGGATGGCAAACCTGAATATGATAAATACTAAAAGTTCAGATAAGCTAGATAAATAAGTAGTAAAATAGCCAATATATTCAGTGGTGAAATCTAAAATTTTCCACTACCGGTTCTGTGGGCGTGGCTTGGTGGGCGTGGCTTGATCATGTGACTG
>JANHFL010001029.1:14708-26183 GCA_032468155.1 Oxyrhabdium leporinum
TTTTGCAATGTAATATCTTGAAATGACCTCATATTCTTTCTGTTCACTACTGTATGTATTTTATAGTGCTATAACTTTTTAAGGGTTTGGTGTTCTACGCCTCTTTCCATGTTTTGAACTCTGAAAACCTGTCAGATTTTATTCGTTCTCCTTTGTAGTAAATTTTCCTCCCTAAGGGAGTTGGTTTATTCTTTTAGGTTTTCAAGGAGATGCATTTTCTTACTCTGTAAATAAGTCCTGAAATATTAGTCCTAGTGATTGCATTCAGGGCTGCTGGATTGGCCGGTACCCTCCATTTCCTTTTGAAATGCAATGCAGCACTGGTGGCCTATCTCCATTTACAAGGCATAGCAGACAACCCATATGGGGTTATTGTTGCTGTTTTTTTTTGCTAGTATTGAGATTTGAAGCACTATCTTCAATTTGTCACTCTCTGAGGATTTCTGGTTTACAATGAACTACTTTTTCCAAGTGTTTACTTTTTTGGAGCAAATTTGTATGAATCCTGAGAAAGGTCTTTCTTCCATCTTTTATTCCATAGTATAGATAGACTTGTTTCCCGGAATCTTTTGCACATCCAAATATCAGTGTGCTTCATGCTCTGCTGATTCTTTTCGCCCAAATAGTCACAGCATTTCTGCGATCCTAGTATAATCAGTTCAGGATTAGTCTCTCAATTTCAGCTCTCTATACCAGATACGGTGAAGAATTGCTTTCAGTGGTGGACTGCCATCCTGTCTCTGTAGTCTCAATATATGAGTTTTGCATTCATATCCATCAAATATTCCCTTTGGCATAAGCAGCATTGTACCAGCACTGAAAAGAAGTAAGAAACAATATGGTAGTGAAATTAATGGCATGGTATTAGAAAAAGAAAACAATGCTAAGACTAATCTAAACCAATGCTCTTCATTATATTTCTCCAAAAGTTTGCATCTTACTCAAGCTTCCATCACATGCATGTACCACTTCATACATTGTTTTTTGTTCTTTATTCTTCTCTCTTTTTTAGGATCTCATTAAAAACCATGTAACCACAGCCTTGATTTTCACCTTCCTCTTCATTCATTCATTCATTCCTCCTTCGTGTGGTTATTTTGCAATTTGATCCTAAATAATTTTGTCTATGCAGTACAGCTAAACCATAAAAAAAAATCAATCACTTTTGTCATTCACTCAGCAGTAATCCAATATATTCTTAACCCTTCTCGTATTTAATTATCATTCATACTTCTTGATATACCACTGCATTTAACATTTGTGTTTATATAAAATGTAAGGAAGATGCTAATATTCCCCCTGTACACAGAAGCTTCTTGTTAATTGTGGCTATGTTGATCAGACAGATACAAAACAAAGAGGCATCACAATGCAAAATGCTCAGTCTTCAACAACATCCAGAAAATGGTCAAAGAACATCCATGTGAGGACTGTGGTGACTAAGTATCTTATCCCATGTGATTAATATTTTATGGAGAGAGAGAGAAGCCCATTACACTTATGCTTCCATTCTTATTCCCACTTTGTCTATTGAATAAAGCTCCCTAAGAAACTTGACTAAGAAAAAATAAACAATTACAAAGCAAGTGTACTAATATTAATGATGTAAAAAGTAAAGGCAACAATATTGATCATGGAAGATTCCCTCTAAGATTCATTTTGATTCCTGGTGATTTCATAGTCATGATCATGCAGTTTTCCTGACAACTCTGTGATGTCTTCAGGTGGCATCAAAACAGGCAAGATGATGGATGGCTCACTGCAATGCAAGTTCCAACTTTTTTGTTGGATGCAACATATCTTGTATTGTAATACTATATCTGACCTCTTGCTTTTTTTGACCACCGCACACCACAAACAGACTGTGGACATTACTATATTACAACAATACAGAAATGGTTTGCCATTGCCTATCTCCAGAATGCCATGTCAACTTCCAAGACTATTCTACAGCCCTACAGTTCCTGCAGCCCTGCAGTTTTCCTACCAAGGCTTTTTGGAAATGGTTTAACATTACCTGCTTCCTAAGGCTGAGAGGGAGTGACTGTTCCAGGGTCATCCAGCTGGCTTTGTGCCTCAGGCAAGACTAGAACTCACTAGAACTCAACCTGGTGACTTAACCACTATAGCAAACTGATTCTTGCTCTAGGATTCCAGGAATCCAGAATTTGTATTAAGGCACTATCTTTATCAAATCAACAAATTGTTTACAAAATAGTGCAAAATTCACCCAGAACCTTTTAATGAAAAATGGTTGAATTCACAAGGGGGAAAAAAAGGGGGGGGGGAGGAAAACACATCAAGTGTTTTAAGTAATGTCTGCAGAATAGGTCATGAAAAAAACTGAAGAAGTTTCTTGGATGAGAAGTGAAACGTCTTCAAAGAAAAACAAAGTCCAGTTGCCTTTTGGAAAAGCACCTTTGAGACAACCATGACCTGGAAGACTGAGGATCTCTGTAGACCAGAGGTGTCAAATTCGCAGCCCGTGGGCCAGTGCATCATGCGCTGGCCACCCCCACCCCCGGTTTAGCAAAGGGGGGGAAGTTGCAATACATCATGTGACAACAACGTGACGATGCAAGTTTGACACCTCTGCCATAGACAGTCATGAAAAAAAGGCCATATAGGTAAATTAGGTAGTGTTAATGTCACAAAGTTCTTTTTGTTATTCATTAAATAGCTCAATTTGATATTTATCAAATTTTCTTAAGAGTAAAAAAAACAGCCATATTAACAGGGCTGATGTACTAATTCCATTTTTGATTCTGTGATATGATAAATAATGGAAGATTTCACTATTCTGTCTAAGGCCATAAAAACTAGGAGTTTATGGCTACAAGTAACTTCGAGAGTCCACATTTTAAAATCTGGTTTGTGCTAGGTGAGTTCATGGTATAAGAATAAACTACTGCTTGTCTCTCCTCTTATTATGTAAGATGCAAGTAGATGTAAATAGCATCCTTTTGGATATGAATTTTTAGTTTACATTTCTAAATAGGAAAATACAGTCTTAATCTGGAACTGGGTCAGAGGTTTTTCCAAGATGAGTAGGTGTAGTTAATACGTTGTTGAAAGCTTTGTTCACAAGTAGTGTGAAAAGAAGATCCCAGAAAAATGCTTTTGCTAATACGTACACCTGCATTAAGAGTTAACACAATCTTGAGATTTCATCTGTTTCCTATGTGCCTATTTTAAATTTAGTTATTCAGAAATGAGTAATGTCCTCGTGTTATAAACTGTGAGAGAATGCTAATAGGGATCTGCTGCTCCTTTTTTTTTCAGCATTTCTGCTAAAATAGGGGAAAGCATTCCCTTAGCTTTCTGAATAGTTTTTTAAAATGCGTTTTTAATGTTGGAAGCTTGGCTAAGTCTACCAAGCGCTTTAGCTTTGTTAAGGGAGCCAGATGTTACACATTGACCTTAAATGGTAAAAGCTCCCAGAGTGAATAGGAGAGAGAGAGAGAGAGAAAGAGAAAGAAAGGGAGAGAGAGAGAGAGCAGCTTTGCTGAATGGGGAAAATTAGGAATTGCTTAGTTTTAGGTAAGTGGTCACTGCTAACCAAGAATAAAGAACTTTCTTCAGGCAAGGAACCTTTTTCCACGTTAAAGGTACAGTACCACATATTATGCTTTAATGAAGTCTTATTGATTGTCTTCAGTTTCCTAAGTAGGAGTATCTTGGTAAAGTACTTAGCTTACTTCCTTCTCCTGTGCTATTTTGAAAGTACATATAAAACCATGCTCAAGAAATGTCAGCTGGTGTTTAAACCAATTACTTTTATCAGTAAATTGTGCTTTTATCTTAATTGTTAAGCACAGCTCTTCTTTATTTAAAATTTGAGGTGATTAACTACTATCCATTTATAAATGAGTGTAAAAATAAGCATTCTAGCACTAATGTACAACTGTATAGGCTTCTATGCTACATGCTCACTTAATAGAGTATAGAGTCAAATTGCCTGCTTTGATGGAGTATCTACTTGACTTTGGAACCTGTCTTTTCAAAAGATGTCTCCAAAAGTGTGACATGGAAGGGTGGTTCTCCATTTCTTGTTGTTGTTGTTGCTGTTGTTGTTGTTGTTGTTGTTTTAAAGACACCTATAAGAAAATCCTGGAGATTTCTTTAAGGATTTCTAAAATTAAGTGTAAATGAACTTTAAAAAAAAACTTATTGTAGGATTGGATTGTAATTGCTGGTAATTAACATTTGTTTATAAATAACTGTTTTAAAGTATACTAGGTATTCTGATACCTCTGTTCAGGTTTGTTGGCTCTCATGAACTGAAAGATTATGTGGATAATTATACAAGCAAACCCAGGCTGGTTTAAAAATATTCCATTGTACTCTTTTATTAAAATTTGTCAAGAATTCCAACTTCTGGAAATATTTATTACATATTTGTAATATGGTTGATAATCTAGCCCTTTTCAATATCTATAGCTTGTTTGAAAAATTATATATTTTGTATGGCATTATAGCACTTTACAGCAAATATTTCCAATAGAATACATTATTTCTGTTCTTTCTGTTCTTTAAGAACATGTTAAGATCCCATATCTGGGCTTTCTAATATTCTTAATTTCTTATGTAAATTTCTCCCTTAATTTATTGCTCTGTTGGAATGCATGCTATATTTATTTTTCTTTCTTTCTTTTTTGCCTTATTTGTGTATATTCAAGAGTTTGTGTTAGTTTTTATCTCTAAGGATCAGAAAATAGCTTTCATATCTGGTCTTTGACATTCAGGGCCAAACTGTTCCTGAATACTTTTGATATGTTTGACATCATTTTCTAAACCAAAAAATGAAAGCAGGAAATGTCACACTTTAATGCTCGCATTTCAACATCCCCTGCTGTTATGTATGTGAATGAGTAAGACAGAATGCAGGGCACAATAGGTTTAGGAGCCTAAAGATTTACTATAAGAACTTGGTTGCCTTCATTATATGTTACTCCTGGAAGATCACCAGGCCAGGGTATCATTTTGCTTTCATGTCTCAAGGGCTGGATGATATATAATTTGAAACAACTTTTAAATCATTCAGGAAAATAAAGGATGTTATATTTATATTAAAGTGTAGCAGTTCAGGTGTGACATTCTAGAATGATGAAGATGAAAACTTTCAAACTGCACTTATTTTCATGCAGGAAAACTATATTAACTTGTGAGTTTTAACAAGACCTATAAAAAGATAACAATGCTTTTTAAATAGGAATATTTGCTTTGGATCTTATTTTTAGGAATGTATTAGTGAGGGCTTAATCATGATATAAACTAGCATTTTGTGAATGAGCTCAAGATTGAAAAATGTCTCGTGGGCAGAGAAATACCTGAAATTAACCATCTGTCACCTCTAAATCATGATGTAGAAACAATTAAGTTTCCTTGATAACACAGCACTCATTGATTTTTTATTGAGAAGATGTCTTGCCAGAACATGTAATACGTGTATCTTTCTGCCTTTATTTGGGTTTTGACCTTAATTAGATCTTATTTCCCTTTTTAAATGGTACTGTTGAATGTCAATCTTTCCTGTGAGGATAAGAGGATCTGTAGATCAGTTATATATCTCCATTCAACTTTATTGACACTCTGAATGGAGGTGTTTATCCTTATTTTAAAAGGATTCTTTTTAAAGATGTGGCCATTTAAAAAGTGCATATGCTTTTGCTCAAATCTTCCTCTTTGAGTAAAATTTTAAATAGCCCATTCAAGAGGAATTGTAATGAACGAGATCTAATCCACAACACAATAGTAGAAACAACCACTAAAAAAAAAAGAGGGGGGGGGGCTAGAAAAGAGTCAGGAATGCCAAAAAAAAAGTGAGTGTGAGGTTAGGAAAGGGAAGAACATTTCACTCAAACTTCTGGTTCCTGATGTAATTTAAAAATATATAATTTGTTTTTATATCCC
The DNA here is from genome assembly GCA_032468155.1 of Oxyrhabdium leporinum. Taxonomy (NCBI): domain Eukaryota; kingdom Metazoa; phylum Chordata; class Lepidosauria; order Squamata; family Cyclocoridae; genus Oxyrhabdium; species Oxyrhabdium leporinum. The sequence goes on from JANHFL010001029.1 coordinate 20,622, forward strand.
TTTTAAAAAAAGTAATCACTTGTTTTTACATCTCCCAAGGCCTTTATTTCATTCTAATATCTCAAAAAACTTTCTTTGAGGTTGGGAATAGATAAGAGTGGTCCAGATTATTGATAGAACAACACTGTCATGTTCTGCTCAGGAAGCTATTACACACAGAACTTTCAAAACAAAACAAAACCCTAACTGAAATTTCAGGGAAGCCTGTGCTAAAAACTATAATATGAAAGATTGAATTGAAATAAACCAATTTATGGGTACAAATTATTGATACACCATTACATTGTATGGTGAGAAGGTACCATTACACTGTATGGTGAGAAGACACTAAAATTTGTATCAAATTTATTAATAACATGTTTTAAAGAATTCCTACCTATTTAGTCATCTTAATCATGTATTTTATTGTGAGGGGGAAAAAAATTTCTGTTCAAACAAGTGTATAATAAAAGAAATAGTATAGTATTTTCACTGTAAAGCACAGTAGAAGACACAGTACAGCAATATGTGCAGAAGCATGGGATATGCTATAATGAAGCCTACTTCTTCATACTTTAGAAATAACAATTGTGTATAATGTTAACATTTCACTCTTCCATCTTTCTATTGATTATGTGCCGTTACTTTGATGTCAACTCTTAGCAACCACACAGATATTCTTTGTGACAATCTGTTCCTAATTAGGTCTTCCATAGGTGCATCCTATGGTGAGCCCAGCCATCTTGCTGTTGGTTTTCTTCCATTTCCGCTAGAACCTTCTCCGGAGAACTAGATTTTTGCGTAATGCATCCAAAATATGGTAATTTGAGCCTGCTCATCTGTGCTGTGTAAATTCCTTAATAAAAATAGCAATTTAGTTCTTCATAAAACTGTAATACATTACATGCTGCAGTGGTACAGTATAAAATAAACATAATAGTATTTGCACATCATTATTGATTGCTCTAATTCACATACAGTAGTTTGACTCAAAAATCAATCATGGGAAGAACTTCAGTTACATGAAACTCATATTGTTGATTAAAGTTTGGATAGCCCATTAAAATGTCAGGTGATATTTAAATTGGAAACTATTCCCTTAGAAACATCCCTGTTCATACTTGGCTCTATATTTTAATTCACTTCCATCTTGAACCAAACAAATGGGATCCTATCGTGCTTATTGCTGTGGCAGCTTTTAAAAGGTTTTCCTATATAGGTTTTGTAAGCTGAATAAGAGCTAAGATTTTCTTTTATAATCTTGCCAACTCAGAAGCAATGCTCAGCTCTGTGAACTATGAAGCAACAATCAGTATAAACAAGTCTCAGCAAATGCAAAGTACCCTTCTTTCGCTACTTCCCAATCTGTGAATAGGCCTCCATTGCAGACATGACTTGCTATTAGTAGGGACACTATACAAATGCACAACGTTTTCTCAGAAAGTGATTGGAAGATCTAAATTTGAGAGCAGACTGAAAATGCTACTTTGGCAAAAACTTTGGGCCAGGTGAGAATTTTCTAATGTTTTTTCTCTACAGAACTGAATACTAGTCATTCTTTATTTTAATACATAGATAAAATATAAAACTAAATGATCACACTAAAGACTCTTAATGCTCCCAAGAGTTTGCAAATCATATACCGTACCTATGGCAAAATGAAGGCCTTCTTTAATTCTTTCCATTCATGTTTGCCTTAAAAGCCATCTTGTATCTGCTCTGCACATGCCAGTTTAACAAGCAAAAAGATGCTATAAAAAGTCTGTTGCTCTGTTTAAATGCCTCCACAGTTACTATGGCAATTACATTCTTTAACTGATGTGAGAATTGACAACAGTTCACTGCCATGTCTCTGATTACTTCAAGGAGACTAGCTCCATCCATCATATTAGGACTGTATTCTCCAAAAACATTTTGTCTGAAATGTCATAGATTGCATTTAGATTCAAAGTGTGAATATGTGTAAAACACATTGAAGTTACTAGGATTTAATTATTCTTAATCATGTCTGGGAGTGGAATATGTATTGGAGTCTTCCAGCTCCAAATAAAGAAACAGCAAAAATAAGTTATATCCAGATATCTTCAGGATAACAAGAACATAAAATAGACTAAGACCACAATCACAAATGGTTATACAGTTTGCATCTTAAGTATTTATATTGGGCTTTTGCCAAACCTATGACAAAATTGGAACCCCGTGACAGACTTGTATAATTCCCTAGTAGTATAAGTAACCAGATATCTCAGTCCTTTTGTGATAGTTTGCTACAAAAGAGAGTTGCTAACCTTTTCTCTCTTGTACATTACCGGTAGTTCCCCTGGAGATTTCCAGAAAGTAGTTTGGAAATCAAACTTGCTCTCAGATTTTTTCTTTCTTGCTCCATTGTTTGCTACTTGTATTCAGTAGATTGAGGAAAGGTGTCCTCATTAATATACAAATACCATTTGGAGAGCAGATTGTTATATATTTTAAATGCATTGGGCCAAATGCATAGTATTTTGCCATTGGATTTCTGTCTGTGTTTATTAGTATTCACTTGCCTTTACCTAGAAAATATTCTTGTTTTTCTAGAGCAAAAAAACCATCCCCAATGCCCTGAGCAACAAGGAATATGTGAAAAGAATAGATTTTGTAAGGTAGATATAATTAGGTCTCCAGCTATTTGAAAGCAAATCAAGATAACTGCAGGTGCCAACAAATGCAAATGAATTTTGCCTGTGCTTGGCTAAGATCAGGCTTTGTTAGTACTTGTTTGAGAGATCTCGAGGAGCACCCAAGCTATAGCCTAGAGTAAAAATTTGAAAACCATCATGAAAGAAGTCATTGGCAAGTCATCCATGCAATTGCCAAGAAAATTATATGATTGTGTCTGGGGAGCTACCCAGAGTCAAGTTTAACTCAAGGGCATCTTTATATGAAGGTACTTGGTCTGCCCTAGAAAGAACGTCATTTAGTCAGGCTTCATTAGATTTTCCACACATATAAAAGCTACTCCATCAAATCGGAAGAGCTTTCTGGAATGCTGAAGAAGGGACTAAGCACAACAAGCTGTAAATGGTGCTGATAACCACTGGTGTTTGGGATAAGGCTGTCATTGCAGTGTCATATTAATCATGGCTTTTTCTGTGAAACAATATGTTGTCTAGCCAAAATAGAAAATGACCATATTTTGTGTGCATGAGGAATATTTAACTGTTAGATAGATGCATGTGATGGTGAGGCACAGAGGCATTTTTTGCAGAACACTGTGCTTCTCTGGCATCTTGTTCCCACATAAGGGCTTTCCCCACCCCCAATAATTGCTGAATCATGGTTGATTTAAGAGTGCAGTTGGCCCAATAGGTAAATGTTGGAGCTTTCTTTAAATAGTAAAACTGAAATATAAGAAATTTACTCTCATGAGTTACTAAATGGCTTTATTGCCCGTACTCTCTTCTCCAAATACAGGTAGTCCTCGATTTACAACAGTTCATTTAGTGACCATTCGAAGTTACAATTGCACTGAAAAAAGTGACATGACCATTTTTCACAGTTACAACCATTTGACGCATTTCTAAGGTCATGTGATCAAAATTCAGATGCTTGGCAACTGACTCATGTTTTTGACAATTACAGTGTCCCCAGGGTCATGTGATCATCTTTTGCGAACTTCTGACAAGCAAAGTCAGTGGGGAAATCAGATTCAGTTACTAACTAACAACTGAAGTGATTCATTTAAGAACTATGGCAAGAAAGGTTATAAAAGGGCAAAACTCACTTAACAAATGTCTCACTAGCAACATAAATTTTAGGCTCAATTGTGGTCATAAGTCAAGGACTACCTGCAGTAGGATCCAATGTACCAGAAAGTATATTTTCTATTTGTTTTATGTACTTTGGGGTTCTTTCCCCATCAGGAACTTTGGCTTTTTTTTGTCTGTCAAATATATGTTTAGATTTTTTTATAAAAACTAAAAGGAACAGAATGCAGTTTTCTTCTTCCAATATACATTAGCTCACATTGCTTATAGAACAAATAGACAAAAAAATGTGACTAGAATACTTTGTGAATCTTTTGTGTTGATACAGAATGAATCAAGCAATTTGTCATGCAATCAGCCCAAACTTTTTGTAAACAGGCCTGTGGTCAAAGAACCTTTGTGTGAACTAGAATTAATGGTACTAAAAATAAATAAGCAATGTGGGATAACTATTTTAACATTTTCATTATAATCCCAGTGGTATTCTTGAGTGTCCGGACCCATGGGCAGCTAGCCAAATTGCATATTCTTATATGGCCGGATCTCTCAAATTGTCATTTCAAGTTTTGTGTAGGCTTCCTTCTGTGTAAATTAATGTACTTTTTGGCAAAGTCCTGATTCTCAAGTTAAAAAAATATTTTTAAAAATGTAAGATATGGCATTGCTTTGCTCCATCATAAATCAATAGTCATAGTGTTTTTGCCTTTCTTCCTAAAAAGTGTCTAGTTGGAGTATTATGAACAGTTCTCCATCCTGAATTTGTCTCGTTTTTAGTATCAGAATTTCTAAGTGGCTGTTTCTATTGCTCGTAAATGCTGGAGATATTTATTTATTTATTTTTTACATTTATATACCGCCCCATTCCGAAGACTCGGGGCGGTTTACAGCTTTTATTCACAGAAGAGAGAAGAAACTCACTGACATAATTAGGACTTGAAGTATTTAGGTCTTTCTCTGTCCCTATTTTTCTATGCTGTGTTTCCTAAACACGTTACTGCAGCCTCAGTAGTAAATTGATTCTCCAAGTTACAAAATGTGGTTCACGGTGTTCATTTTCATCTTTTCTTTATCTAGTACTTAGAACTGAGTCTAAGAATTAATTAGCAGCTATGAAAGATGGGGTTCTTTCTGGCAACCATGAGCCACATTTTTTTAAATGAGCAATATAGAGCCATAATGGGTATTTGTAAAAAAATATTTAATCATCATTCATCTGGGTAGGTTTAACACCTAAAGCCTAATGCTGCTGCTATATAGGGCATTATATGCCAAAACAATAGACACAGGGACAGTTTTTTTCCTCATGCCATCACTCTGCTCAACACCTAATCCTCATAATACCATGTTATGTCTAGGTATATTTACCCATGTTGTATGACTGTAGTATTATCCTTCTCGTGTTCTCTACTACCCTGTCTTAATGGTATCATTATTATGATTATTATTACTCTATTGCTTTGCATGTACACTAACAGCTTCTGCACCGAAGACAAGTTCCTTGTGTGCCTTGGCCAAATAAAGTATTCTACTAATTCTATTCTGTTAACACATGTCTCAAGTCTGTTGGAATGCTCTTCCAAAACACAATTCTATATCCCCTTTGGCCTGTCCCCATGTCCCCTTTGGCCTATCCTTGGAAATCATTATTGGTTTTTTCTAACAGTGTTCAACAGATAGTTTCTTCCTGCAATTAGTTAAGCCTGAAAAAAGTGCAGCTTTTTTTCAAAAGCTTTTTTGCAACTAAAATTTGAATGATGGTATAGTCGAATTATAAATTCAATATGAAGAAATGTATATTTGTTAAATGTAATAGAGATGATTAACAATAGCTTACTGGTAT
>JANHFL010001029.1:46529-70333 GCA_032468155.1 Oxyrhabdium leporinum
GGTGGGAGGCAAGCAGTGAGTGGGTGATCAGGGAGGGTGGGGTGAGTGGGTGGGCAGGGGCAGAACCAGCCAGAGGTGATATTTGCCGGTTCTCCAAACTATTCAAAATTTTCCCTACTGGTACACCTGAACCAGTCCAAACCGGCTAGATTTCACCTCTGGTCCCACCAGTTCTTGCTTGTAGGCAAACAATATTTTTGTAGGAATTCCAGTGCAGCATTTGCTGTCTTCTCAATTTTGAGTTTGTGTGCATTTGTTCTTAAGATTTGGTCTTAGCGTTAGGACTGATGATACAGTCAGCCAGATATTTGTTTCTTTATTCAGTTTGTATGGCTGCCTATCTCAATCAGTGATACTGAGCGGCTTAGAATTCAAAACAACATACCTCAATTAAAGCAGTAAAACATTTTAACATAATAAAAAAAATAAAAAAAGAAGTGGTATTTCTTAGAATTCTGGAGTTGGAAAGGATATTGAGAATCATCTATTCCAACCTACTTTTACAGTTGTCAGAAGACTGCTGTTATATTTCATTTCCGTAGTTAAAACTACAGAACTATATTTAGGTTAACTACTTTTCTGCAGTTAAAACATACCCAGATATTTTAATCATCCTTAATGAGACTTTATTTTTGGACCCTCACTATCTTAGTGGCCTTCCTTTGAATGCACTCCAATATGTCACTGTATTTTTTGAACTATAGTGCCCGTAACTAGACACATTGTTCCAAATAAAGTCTGGCCAGGGAGAATAAAATGGAACAATTACCTCTTCTGTTCTAGATTCTTTCAAGGTCTCTTTGTGATTATATCATTTGTCTACCTGTGTATCAAAAGGAATACTTGTCAAGCAATATGAATAGTGTTGATAAAACCTACACCATGCTCGTTATAGAAAGCCACATTATTGTCATGGGACTGCACTGATCTACTTCACTTCCTCTCTGTAGGAATCACCTCACCTACCACCATGACATACCTATTCTTTCTCAAGATGGCTCTTGGATTTTATTTTTGATCCATGGCAGTTAATACTGTCTTCCATAGTGATCTAGAGTAAGGTTTATTCAAGTGATTGTGGATTATCTAGGACAGGGGTGTCAAACTCAAGGCCCCGTGGGCTGGATCTGGCCATGGGTGCTTAGATCTGGCCTGTGGGGCTGCCCTGGAAACAGTGAAGGTCCAGTCCGCGGTGCCTCTCCCAGTGAAAACGGAGTTTGGGACGGCCGCGTATGGCCCTCCCAAGCTCTGTTTTCACTGGCAGAGGGTTGCAGACAGCTGTCACAGCTGGGAATGGAGCTTGGGAGCCCGTTTTTACTGGCAGAGCACTCGGGCCACCACAGGTGCCGCCAACACGAGTGATGAGCTGGCCATACCTATCCTGGCTATGCCTACCATGGCCCCCTGACGTCAAACACAACTCTGATGCAGCCCTCAATGAAATTGAGTTTGACACTCCTGATCTAGGAGAGTCTGATGCCAGTCTGGCAGCTCCACTGAAATCAAGTATTCTTCTGATCTTCTTACTCCTTTGTGTCATATGCTTCCAAACATTTGCTTTTGCTAAAGAGTTTTGTTTTTCCTAATGTCCAGTACTTCTTCATTTCTCCATCTTCCTTCTCTTCTCTCCAACATCAATAACAGAAAGTATAATTTTGGTTTTCTTCAGGCAAGAAGACAAACCTTGCACCCACACCTTGGAGATCACAGTAGTGCTTTCTTCACTTGTTTATGCTTGCTTGGAAATTCCCCCATCTTTCTCCTAGTAGTCAAATCCCCAAACTGATAATCTGATCTTGAGTTCCCAGAAGTTGCACCTCTTGATGAATTGGTTGGAAGGAGAAGGAAGAAATAAATAAGGGTCTTACTTTTGAGTTTCTCTCTCTGAAAGTTAGATTCCTAATATGTCCTCTTGAGTTGCTTCAGCTAAGTCAGGAAGGGCAAGGCTCAAATCGGACACAACAACTAAGCTATAAAACTCAGGAAATTGTCAGTAGCAGCAGTTAACAGTCAAGTTTTCAGCAGCAAATAGTCAGCAGACATTTCCCTTCTTGGTTCTGTCTATCTCTCCTGCCAGCTTCAATTCACTTGCCAGATTCCTGTTTGCTGTCACTATTGGCTTATTCAGTGGCTTGCCTCTGAATTGCTGCTGCATAATCTCCTTTGGCCCCAATTGTTGAATACAATCTGTATGCTTCTCCTCACAATGATATATGTTTTAATTAAGGAAAGGCAATAGAAGTAAAAGGCTAATGCATTCACTGGTAATTCTGGAGTAGGCATTTCTAGAACCATTTCCAGAACTGAACAGGGGTAGGAGAAGAATAGGAGAAGGGTTTCAGTTTGGTCTATTGTGCAATATAAGTAGTACAATTTTCAGTAGTGATTTCTAGGCTGTTATAGACTATTATTCAACTTTCTATGCCCCCTCCTAAATGGGCTTATAAATTTTGGAATAACAAAGACTCAAGCTTGACTCTTTGGCAGCAACATACAGTAGAAGATACTTTCAGTGCTGTCCTTCCGCATCCTACTTAGTCTTATATGGTCTCCTATCCAAGGCCTAAGCATCTCTGACTCCTCTTAACATATTGGGATCAGCCAAAAATAAACATACCACCTAGTTGTAAGGCTGTAAGTTCAATACTGGGCAATAAATGCTTCAGAAGAAATGCTGCAGGCTGACACGAGCATAACTGCTCTCTGCGTGTGTGGAAGAAAACATGTGACTCTTACAGTGATGTAACTCTTTAAAAAAAGACAACTTAAAAATCAGGCTAATGATTAGTTGAGAAGTGCTGCACTCCCACACATGCAAGATACAAAGTACTTCTGAAGCATTATTGAAGTTGTAATCAGTACAGTCCTAAAACATACATTTCTTTATATCTGTGTGGGATGTTACTGCTTTACTTATTTTATTATTCTCTTTTCTCTCTCTCTCCTTTGTTGCTTTCTTCCTCTTATTTTTCTATCATTTTGAGTTAAGCCAGATTGATTTTTTTTGGTTTCATCAAATAAAAAGATTGATGCAATATTAAATAGGAGTACATTTAAAAACATTTTGTCCATCAGCCAATATAATCAGCCCACGTGATTAAAAATAACAATTTATTTATCACTGAAAGTAAACAAGCCTTTAGATAAATAATGATCATGCATGTAGAACCAGGTGATTAATCCATCATAGCTATTTTACACAATTAATGCAGCAAATCCTTTTGCATGGTCTCTCTCTTGCATTTTGGTAGCTAATGGCTATGGGCCTCACAGTTTAAGGATTGATATTATATTATAGTTAGGCCATGCTTTGTTTTGTTCACATGCAACTAACAGATTGGATGCCAACTTGTGATTTTAATGTAGATATTATTTATTATTTTATTCTAGAATTTTTAACAGGGTATTCATTGAGTGTTTTTAACTTGCTCTGGTCATTGACTGTAATAAACATTGACTTGCTTCTATTGTCAGTTCTTTCCATTTCAATCGATTACATTCATACAAATTTCTGGAGGAAGCCACTGTTATAGGCAAAAGATCCTAAGATCTTTTCTTTTGTTAGAATACTGAAAGCGATCCTTATGATGAAAGGAAGTAAGAGTTCTGAATTGGAATTTAGTCCAAATGCTATCAAACTTGGAGCAACTCTTAACCCATTCAGGAGAAAAGAAGGGCTAAGAAGTTTTACAAACTCCCAAGGAAGTCAGATCATCTCCCTTGCATAATGGATTTCTCAGATTTCTCTGGTCAATGACATTATTAATGACTGGCCAGAATCTGCCAATAACTGCCAAGCAAGCTTAATTTTTCTCTAAATTGAAAGTATTAGTTCCAACCAAACCAGAGAAAAAGCTAATATATTTTGGGAATGGAACAAGTACTCATTTAGAACAGGTTCACTGTTGAAATATATTTATATGAAGTTCTTTGTGTACAAGAGGTGATATCAACACTGACTTTATAACATTTATGAAGTTATGCCATTGATATAATTGCAATACAATATCCAAAATTCTTCCTCAGGCTTTATGAATAACTAAGGGATGGGTCTAGTTTAATTGGAAAAGAGAGTGCATTTTCAAACTAACCAGTAAACCCTTTCGTGCAATTATTCATGGAATGTTGAAGAAATTTCTCTTAATGATGCTATTATGTTACATTAGATGTTGAAAGGCATACTTAATAAAACTCGGGGACAAACATAAGTCGTTACTTTAAACCTTATTGCTGCTTGTTATTATAAACTGATCCCAGTGTTAACAGTCTGGACTTTAAATGGATTTTATTTTATTTTTGGCACTTACTCTAGTCCTGGGATTATAACCATCCACAATACATATCTTCAGAAGTTAACTTGAAACAGACTTTCCCATTAGTGCTCTTTAATCTGCATTGCATTTCAACGTGTCCTTCACCTCCCCATCATGCCAACTGTACCTGAAGATGTCAGACAGCCAACTGAGACACAGCATTCAAATTCGCCCTCTCTTGTCAAAGTAAGTTATCTTTATTTATGTGTTACCTTGAAACTTTTACAAGAAGTATTAATTATTTTACAAGGGGTATGAATATCTCTGCGGATGTCATATATCTGAGCCATGCTTAGATGTTTATGGCTGCTATTTTTCTTATTCAGCTCTCTGTGATATTATTCTTTATGTCCACATTATGATTTTGCTGGGTGGATGGATAAAATATTGGCATAAACTTCAAATTAACATGACATAAAATTAATAAAATAATCAATTAACATAAACTTGATGGTAGGAAAAGAAGAAGTATAGAAACACCTATCTTTCACCACAATTTGTTTTGATAAATGTTCTTTTAATATTTTTTTCTAGCTTGTCTCTAGTTTAAGTATTTCAGACTACAGTCTCATGTATTATTGAATTATAACTGCATTATTGAATGTAGTTAAACTCAAATTTCACTACAGTTCACCTTATACTAACACCATATTGTATCAAATTTTATTTGAAAAAAAATACTGTAATTGATCTCCCATTCTCTTTAATCTTCTTAAATATTGCTAGGTATGGGCCTAGCAATGAAGTTTTCCACTGTTTAAATTATATTTGAAGCGTCTGTCACTTTTCTAGCAGAACTAGATAGAATTGGAATATTATGCAATAATTATATTTGGGATTGGGAAATTCCTACATTGAGAGATTTCTCTTGTACAGATGGATTACAGGTAGTACTTGATTTATGACCACAATTGAGCCCAAAATTCACATTGCTAAGCAAGACATACTTTCTGGTATATTGGATCCTACTGCAGGTAGTCCTTGACTTACAATTGAATCTAAAATTTATGTTGCTAACTGATACATTTGTTAAGTGAGTTTTGCCCCATTTTACGATCTTTCTTGTTACAGTTGTTAAGTGACTAATACTTGTGAATTTGGCTTCCCTATTGACTTTGTTTTCCAAAAGATTGCAAAAGGTGATCACGCAACTCTGGAATACTGCAACAGTCACAAATACATGCCAGTTGCCAAGTGTTTGAATTTTGATCACATGATCATGGGGAGGCTGCAATGGTCATAAGTGTGAAAGACAATCCTACATCACTTTTTTCAGTGCCATTGTAACTTTGAATGGTCACTAAATGAATGGTTGAGGACTACCTGTAGTTCGTATTATAATTTTTCACCCTCACATTTACCTAAATTGCCAGTCTGCAGGTTCAATGTATGAAAAGCATTCTATCATTTAAATGCCACATAAAACTTCCTATTGCTAAGAGAGGTTTGATAGTGGAAACAGTTATCAGAGAAATAATAGGCTCCTATTCACATATTAAAGGAGAAACTGGACAGCCAGTAGTAGTTACTGCCAAAACTGAAATACACCATACAGATTTCCTTTTTAACTATCACTGTTCCTTTCTTCTTATCAGTCTGTGATTTATTTAAATATTAAGAGTATGGCACGCTGCATTATCCTGTCAAAATCATTTGTGAGTGTGTGTGTTTGATAGTGTGTTGATGAACGTCGTTGCCTTCTAATTTCCACTGAAAAATATTTTTGGGAACATAAAGTACAAAAACAAAGTGATGTATGTGGAATGTTTAAAACAAGATTAATGTACAATGATGAATTCATGCATTGAATGACTTACAAGCCTAAATATCTGCACTGTCAGGATTTACTTAGTTAACTGACCTTTTAAAAATTGTCATTATGTTCTCTGAGATGTGTTGAAAACTTTTAAGACCAATGTATATCTGGCACATTCTGTTTTGCTTTTATCGTTGTCTTCCAAACCTAGGACATGATATTCTACAGCTGGATGAAAACATCCGCTACTTTTCCTTTAGTTTCATAGGAAAAAGTTGAACCCTTAAGTGATTTGTCATGCTTTCTGACACAATTACACCTTTGTGCTAACAGCTAGTTTCCTGGTAGAAGATAAACAAGTCAGTGATATGTGAATTTAGTAAGCAGTCAAATGGAAAGCATGCAGCATGCGTCAAAATATATTTTCATGCCTTTTCTTCCATGTGGTTTATACGCCTAAAACGATTGTGAGGAATTGTCCAACTTCCAGTTCCTGACTACTTCTGAATTTCACTTATTCTGTTACAGTTAGGAATCTCCTGTTTCTCAATATATTAGATTATTTAAAGTGAAAGAAAAAACTCCAAAATGATTGCCTGCTGGTGTTATAAGTGAAAGTTTGGCTTGTCAGTCTTCCAAATTTTGGGAAAAAACAGTCTCTTGAGTTCCATTACTCCCAGATAAATTGTTAAATGATATTTTGGCTACTGTGGACCCTGAAACACTAACATACATGAAGTGAAATTGTTGCACATACTGTGAAAATGAGAAAGATCTCTAGAAACCTATTTCAAAACTACTGGAAAATTATCCCATGAAGTATTCCTTCTATGAGTACCATGTTTCTTGTGGTACACAAATATGTAACTCCTCCTTGTGGGTACACAGTCAAAGTATCCTTTCCACCCCTTCCTTACACAGTTTAGAGGAAAAGTATAGCCCAAATATGTATTAAGTCATATTTACATAAATGTAGGCTTCTGTTTTAAGTTATTAGATTCAAAGGAAGTGTTAACCTTTGAAATCCATGTTATGCCAGCCTTATCTGCTGTACTGACACATGAAATTTGACAAACATAGAAGTATAGTCATTTCTACATCCTAAGCTTTTAAATTAAGTGCATGGTTTGTTAAAATATCATTCAGTATTTTCTCTTAATTCTTTAGAACTGTGATATGTGATTAATACACCCACAGAATAAGTTGCCTTACAAATCCAATGAGGTAGACTCTGGCCTACAAAATCATATTTTACAGTGAGTGTATAAATGTATTTCTAGGTATCACAAGATCTGTCTTCTGTTTGCCCAGTAAACATCCGTCAGGAAGAATATTTTAAAAATAGGTTGCTTTTCCAAGGCTGTATAAATATTTAGAACTGATTTATAATTAAGATGTTTCACTAAAGACAGTAATCAAGTTCTTGTTCCCTGAAGGATGTTGTTAATAAGAGTAATCACATAAAAATTAAGACAGTATAGTTTGCATTCTCCTTAAGATATACAATTGACAAGCTGAAGACAGCAAAAACAAATATGCAAATCTGTATATGTATGTACATTTCTTACTGTCCTGTATTTGTATATGCACATCACATCTCATTCTATTTTGTTTTTACTGTTATACAAGCTAAGTGATTGATATACTAACATTGAACATAATATTTCTTTGTTCAAGCCCTTGCCATTAGGATGCTAACTGTAGGCTGAAATTTGTAGAGTCCATCATTTTTTTAAATTTGCTCTCGTTATAACTTTAATTTGCCTTGTTATTAATGAAAGTAATTGTATGGTTCATCTTACTTGTCCAATATGTCAACAAGTCTTTAGTTAGTTTTAGGACAGGATTGAAAGAGTTTACAAAACTGTACACACATACAAATCAAGAATTAGATAATTCCCTTGTGATATGTAGTGCTTTACAGACATTAAAGAAATGGAAAGCATTTTTTCCTCAAAAAATAATAAATAAAATAGAAGGGTCTTTTCAGAGTTTTGCTAGAATATGGGAATGGAGGCAGATGAGTTTTACCTCATCTTATCTTTTGGAGGAAACTTCAGGGCAGTTTACCTTTTGTTAAATAGAGTACTTATACCGAACCTGGGGAGAGTAAACTTTAAGTTTTCTTGTAAGAATAATGGGATATTTTATTCTGCTTGAATGAGATATACTTCTCTTGTTCAGGAGTCCTCTGCTGAAACAACTACATGCAACACACCTTCAATAATTCTTCCAGAGTGTGTCGTTAGACGAGTTACAGAGAGAGACACAAATGTGCCTCTCAGGTAATTAATGCATGTGTGCCATTTTATTTCCATGATAGTTAATTGTCATCTTTGGTGAGATGGGCGGGTATATACATATGATTCAATAAATAAATGTACAGAGTCACATAAAAAGGAAGCTTTTGCTTGACAAAATTTTTTTAATCTACACTTAAAAAGTGGGGTTAAAAAAAAGGGTAATGCTTAGTTAAGGATGGTAATTGGGACCAGGAATTTCTGTTGCTAAGCTATGCAGGTGTAAAGCATAAAATCATATTATGCACCAATTTTTTTGATCTCAATTGCAGCAGTTCCAGCTGTAGTTGTTACACAAATCCCACACGGGTGTTAGGCATAATATTATGTCATCTTCATTTGCTGCCTTCTGCCGGCTTTCCCATTGACTTTGCTTGTGGGAAGCCAGCAAGGAAGTACACAAATGGCAATCATGACCAAAGGATGTATAATTGCAAGTTGGTTGCCATGCATCCATGCTACAATCACATGACTGTGGGAATGCTGCAGTGGCTGCAACGAATGAGGTAGACTCTTGCCTACAAAATCATATTTTGCAGCAAATGCATTTCAATGTATTTCAAGAAATCACTTCTGTGTGCTTAGAAGACCACAAGTCTCATTCAGCACCATCATAACTTTGAATGATCACTGAATGAATGGTTATTAATGAAGGGCTTCCTATATTCCAAAAGCTTGGAAGTGAATTGTTAAAAGAGAGTGTTACTTTTGACTATCTCTGGAGAGCTGGCTTCCATACTTGATGAGCAGGAAGGGAAAATGGTCAAGGGACTTGTTCTAGGGGACCAAGAGTAAAAGATGATAACGTTTAAGAGAACCATATTTTAATCAATTGACTGTTTTTGTAACTATGGAGACATCCATATTTTTCTAACCAGGACCTATACTTGTTACAATGTAACCTATACTTACATTGCCCACTTGTTTTCTTGCCTGTGAAGGCTGTGGAGTAAATTTAAGCATTCCCACAAATGCACATGCACACATCCTTACTACATTTAAGTTTTCCATTTAAGAAAATTAAAGGTGAGATAGGTTTACCTATCTACTGTAATGTCTAACTGGAACCAAAAGATAGCTTAATTAATTGATTTAATTCAATTTTCAGGCTGTCTGAATTCTTAATGACTCTGGGTGGCTTACAATTAAAAAAGTAAAACACTGTTTAGGAAAAAATCACAACTGACCAGAAGACTACAAGACATCAACAAAACCCAAATACTACTTTTGCAACCACCCTATCCCAAGTCCTGGAAGAACAATTTGGTTTTGAATGATTTTCTGAATGCCATTAAGGTGATTGTTATGCTAAAGAAAATATTCTTCATACAGATAAAGGATATATGAAGCAAAGTACACATTTTATTTCTTTCAAGAATAACATAATATTAGAACCCCTTGATTTAAAGTGAGAATCAATGGATGCCCTGCAAATATGGGTTAAATCCTTTAATGTTTGTTCAAAGGAAGTACAGCCTCATCTTTTGAATAAATACCAGCACCTTTGGACAATTGTACTTTCCACAGTGGAACAGCTATCTTCCTCCTCTTCTCATCTGCCTATTATCTGGTTCCTTCCCATCATCCCATCCCCTATTGTCCTCTCTATTCCTTCCCCTTCCCTACTGCTTTTCCATGTCCTCTTTTTCATCTTTTTACTGCTTGCTTTAACTATTTTTGTGTTGGTAGGTAGATGAAAACAGAAAATAGGTTTGTTGGCCAGTTTTCAAGCTAATAGTAGCTGATACCCATTGCGCCACAATTTTTAATTTTTGTTCCACCTATTGTTAACTTTTTTTTAAAGTACATTATTTATCTTACTTTTAATGGAAATAGAACATTTAATTGAATTGCTTATTTTTTTAAACTGGTCTGTAATAATTCAAAACCTTCTCCTACATACATATTACATGGCCTTCATTATCTATGTACGAATGTACTTATTCCTTATGATTGTTTTTATTGTTGCAGTTTGCTTAACCCTAACCCTAACCCTAACCCTAACCCTAACCCTAACCCTAACTCAGAATGCTGTTGAATTCAGATAAGTTTAACAACTTGGAAATATATAGTTCAAAACCCATTTTCCTGGGTTGCATGGCAAAGTTCAACTCAATAGGAGGAGGGAGGAGTATTATGTATATTTGCTATCTTCAGTTACTTATGATATAAAAGAGAGATTTAAAAATCTAATAAAGATTTAAAGGCCTAGTTCCCACTAGTTCAGTGCATACAAAGGAATGAGTGAGTTCATAGCAGCAGCATTTGGGTGGCATCTTGATTTTAGCCTGTATGTTTATATCACAATTTACTAATTTAACTATAAATACAGGAAAAAAATCAATATTTTGTTCACTGTACAAAATAAAGATGAATAGATTCATAGAAATCTTTTCATGCCCATAGATGCATATACACATAGATGCACACAGCTGCACACGCATATTAATTTAACAGTTTTCAATATTGTTTGGTCTTTTCCCTTAGGCCTATTAGCCCTCATCTGCGACATTCTAACAGAAATGCTAGAAAATCAGGGAGCTCTTTGACTTCTGTAGGTAAGAATCATATGTTGCCTTATACTTATCAAATATGCCTTATTTTTTCCTTCAAATTATTTCTACATACAAATTGGCAGAATTTCAAGTGCTTCATTTGCTTCTATAAGATTGAATCTGTTCTAAAAATATTGTATGTCTCCTTATATTGTATGCAGGACAAACGTTTTTGATCTTATTTTGTATATGGCAGGGGTGTCAAATTGGATTTCTTTGAGGGCCAGATCAGCATTGTGGTTCTCTTCTGGCTGAGGGGGGAGATGGGACAGACACATCCTGCAGCACCCTGCTGGCCAAAATGGGGCATGGGGCCCCCTAACCCTTGAGTTTGACACCCATGGTATATGGTATAGTCAGAGAACATATAAGACGGTGAAGAAAATAGAAGGAAATATATCACTCCAGTGTCTTTTGGGCTTCATAAGACACCCTTACAAACACAGAATGCATTGATGTAATCCTGAATGTTGTCTATAACAGAAGTTTCAAGGCCTGTAAATGTCAAAGAACAAAGAAATATATCACTACCTAACCTTGTAGATGCCAAATACTATCTTAAGTTCTGACATTTTTATGTGCTATTGTAACCAATGTTGCCTCACCAAAAAAAACACTAATATGAGGCTACCTACAAGCTCAATTATAATAGATATATTTACAGATAGTAAAAATACCTTACAGAATAGAGAACAAATTGCCCTCATTTAGCTAGTCAGTTGTAATAGACATTTACCAATATTTTGTATATAATACACTCATTACAGCAGTCAAGAAGAAACACTTCAAATGTGCAGTTATGTTATGCATTCATTGTTAATTCACTACTTTCCTATTTAGATAATGAAGGTCATGTAATTGATCTCCTACATGACCAACTTCCAGATATACAAATATCTGATGAAGATAAAAAGAAGAACTTTGAACTATTAGAAGAAGCAAAGAAGGTGAGTGAGAGGTTCCTCACACGTAGAGGAAGAAAATCAAGAAGCAGCCTTTCAGAATCACCCACAGGTATGTATTCCAAAATACCATCTTTGAGTCTCTATCCAAATGGAACTCATGGTTAGCTGTCATACAAGAACTATGATCTTTTATTACAAGAATCATGTGCAGAGGAGTCCACAAAGCAAAAAAAATGTGTTTTACTTCAACATTGATGCTACAAATACTCTGCACTCCAGTAGTTTATTATTTATTTATTTACTTGAATTGTCCAGCTTCCCCAACTCCAGGTAGTTTACCATAGAGGTTCTACCCAATCATCCCAGACTGGCCACAGTTTAACAGAAATAAAATTTAGAACATTTTTGTTCTGGGTTTGCTATGTTCAGATCTTACTGTGAGATAGATTGAGCTAAGAGATAGTAATTAGCTCAAAATCACCTAATGAGCTGTCATATCTGGGGATAGTCTCTAGAACCTGGATCTCCCTGTTCCTAGACCTACTGCACATCTAGCATCCTAAATTCTATATCATAATGGCTCTGGGAAAAATTCTCTGATTTTATAAATTGCTTTTTTGGGGTGATTCTTACTGACTGTTCCATCACATACAGAAGGATGTTCAGGCAATATAGTGGTAACTTGGTACTTAACTGCTTTGAAACTCATCAAATCTGATACACAACACATTTTGACACAAAAAGTGTATTCCAGTACTCATCATTTGCTTAGTACTCAACGCACACTAGAACTTGTCGGTGTCAGCTGCCTTGTGACTCAATATATTATACCTTAATGGAAAATTTGTTCGATACTCATAGTTTTTGATACTCATCATGTATCCCAGAACCAATTAACAATGAGTACCGAGGTACCACTGTACTATGTTGAACTAAGCTCTTTTACCGCTTCTGTGTTTTGTTGTCTATAGTAGTGATTTTATAGTATTATTTTAATATATGTTTTGAGTTTAACTTCACGTTTATAGAAAATTTATTAAATGCCTCATAAGTGATGTTTTTATTTAATGCAGCTTTATCCCCATCATTAAGCCCCAGTGTTTCACCTGCTTCATCTCGGAGCAACTCGTTGACTCTTCCAGATCGAACAGGTAAAATCAATGGTGCAACATTCTAATATAGAATAATGCTTTTGTGTTAGTTGATACCTCCACGCTCCATAAAGTTGACTATTAAGAGGTGTTGAAAATATATTTACACAGAAGTCTCCCTCAAAAATTTAATAGGAATTATTTTGCAATAGTTTTAAAATAAAAAGCATTCTGTTTCCCATAATGGCCAATCAAATCAGCAACTTGAGAAGCACAGCTGAATAGAGGACTTAATGCTATTGTCTTCAAGCTAGTACTTATTGGCATGTTGGTTTTGACCCTGAAGGTTAAATTGGATCTATCATCTGCTCATAGTTTGGTGATATCCAAAAATTTGTCTAATTTAAACTTTTAAAACTCTTTTTTTACCAACCTATTGCCTTCTAGATATCAAATGCTCTTAGAACTGCCAACTATCCTGGCACTAGATTGGGGAAGGCTATTCTTAAGGTGCAATGAATATATTTGCAATTGTACAGTAAAATAAGCATTCATCCTTTTAACAAACAAAATAACAAGGAATGCAGGCAGAACTGAAACAAATCATATAGCAGTTGGTTTTAATTTTCAGAGAGAATATGAATTAGGTAAACTTTATCAGGGAAATTAATAACTCTTCATTGGGAGGCTGTTTCATGACTTCAGAGAAAGGCTCCTTATACAACGAGATCCAGAGTAGCTCATTCTCAGTAGGTTATATGCGTTCAAATGGACTGGCTCATAAGAGAAGTCCTATGCAGTGATTTTCTTCAAATTGCCATACCTCTCTTTGATGTATGATATGTTTCAGACAAGGTGAATACTTTTATTGCATATTTTTCATATTGTAGATTCTGATATATGCACGTCAAGTGTTGAGTCAGTGTCTCCATTGCAGGTAAATATGCTTTAATGTTCTTTGTTCATTTAATATAATCGGTCAGGATAAACTAAATGTTATTTTGAGATATGGGAATTATCTGGGCAGTAACTAACTTAGCTATGCTACACTGGGTGATTGCATCACCAAATCTGGGCATGTTGTCAGAGTCCAATGTGAGAGAACAGAGTCAAAAACACTATGAAAGGTCCTGTGGAAGGAACCCTTGGTGGATGAGTGAAAAGTTAAACATATTTTTTTTCTATTGAGAAGTGCTAGTGCATTTAACTTTCTCCTTATCCAGTTTGTATTGTTAGTACAAGAGAAACATCTGTTTTGGGGTATGTAAATTCAAATCCAATGGTAAGAAAAATAAGGTTCTACATTTAGGCAAGAAAAATCAAATGAACTACTCAATAATAGTGACTGCGAGAGGAATCTTGTAGTTAAATATGAGTCAGAAGTGTGCTGCAGCTACCAAAAAAGCCAATGCAGTCCTAGGTTACATTAATAGAGGGATAGAATCAAGAACACATGAAGTGTTAATACCACTTTATGATGCCTTGGTAAGACCAAACTTGCAATATTGCATCTGGTTTTGGTCACCATAATATAAAAAAGATGTTGAGGCTCTAGAAAGAGTGCAGATAAGAACAACAAAAATTATTAGGGGACTGGAGGCTAAAACATATGAATAATAGTTTCAGGAACTGGGTATGCCTAGCTTAATGAAAAGAAGGACTAAGGATGACATGATAGCAGCGTTCCAATATTTGAGGGGATGCCAGAAGGAAGAGGGGTCAATCTATTATCCAAACCACCTGAAGGCAGGACAAGAAGCAGTGGATGGAAACTAATCAAGGACAGAACCAACTTAGAACTAAGAAATTTTCTGACAGTTAGAACAATTAATCAGTGGAACTGCTTGCCTCCAGAAGTTGTGGGTGCTCCAACACTGGAGATTTTTAAGAAGTTGGACAATCATTTGTCTGAAATGGTATAGGGTTTTCTGCATGAACAGGGGTTGGACTAGAAGATCTCCAAGGTCCCTTGCAATTCTGCTTTCTATTAAGATATCTGATCATAGAACATTTGCACTGAAGGTACTGTACTGGTTGCTCAGATTTTTCTGGATGCAATTCAAAGTGCTAGTTTTAACCTATAAAGCCTTACATGGGCTGGATCCAGGTTCTCTGCACAGAAGCAGTCCATTCAAATTATTTATTTATGAAATTTTGTATTTCAAAAATAATCTTGGTAAGTCTCTATGGAGATTCAGTATAGTGCCTGTATACTATATCTATAAAGAAACTAGATAGCTAGCAGTGCTGTGTTCTGGTTCAGTATAAATGCTTCTTGAGGGAAACATTTGTTTTCTAGAATTCTGACATCAAAAACAACATTTTTTCTGAAGTAAGAAATATTGAAGAGATTGCTTTTTCAAAGAAAAGCAGGGATTTAGAAAATAAGACTTCTAAGAGAAACTGATTTTAAGTTTGTTTGTTTAATTTCAGAATCCCACAAAAGGAATACCTAATCGAAAGGAGGATGAACAAAGAAAAGCTTCTCAGGGAAGAATGGTTCCTCATACAACTGGTTTGGAAAGTCCAAAGGAGAAGGTGTCTGAACAAAAGGAGAACTTTGATCCGTATAAACATATGGATAATCTGCCTCAATTCTGCACTTCAGATTCCAACACTGGCAAAATATCTCTAAGTAGCAGCAAGAACTTCTGTGAAACTGAATTAGGGAAAGAATTCCCTAAAAAAATTAAAGGAAACGACTTTCCTCTCAAAGGTCATTTACCTGGACCAGGAATGATTGCACTGGGCACAAAGTTAAAGGGCTCAGCACCACTACTGAAGGATTCCAAAGTTTCTAATAAAACTGAATTTAATGTATCTAGTAACCGCTCTCCTCTACTACGAGCTATTTCATGGGATCATCCTGAACCGTGTAATGTAGAAAAAGCACCTTGCAGACCACCTGAAGATATTAAAAATTGTGCTGGTAATATAGCAGCTGGTAATATAGCAACTAAGCTTCCACCATTCAAAGACCTTCAAATACAAGTTCAGCCAATTCGAATGCAGAAACTGACAAAGCTCAGAGAGGTGAGTTTTGATAAGTTGATATGGGGAAGTTCTGTGTAAAATATACCGTATTTGTTTCAGTCTTATGTAATAGAATAGGATTATAATGTAATGAATTATATTTTAAACCTCGAAAAATATTATTTTTCTTCCATAGTTTATTATACCAGAAATGTACAGTTTATTATTTGAAATGTACAATGGACGATGGGTAAAGTTAGTAGTGTGTAGGGAAGGAACAAGCAAACCCGTTCAAATTAATTACACAAAATAGATGCCTCTACCTGGATGTGATAGACATCCCTTCTACCTATCATGTTGACTCATGACATAGAATGTAATCAGTGCCTGCTGGATCAGACCTCTGACCCATATGGTTCAGCAATCTGTTCTCACAGGTGCTCAGCCAACTGCACAAGGAAGCCTATTAATTTCCCCACATGTTACCTTCATAGGCAGGCACACTGCCATCCGCTCTGACAGCCATTGATGTCTATGACTTCCATGAATTGATCCAGCGTTTTTTTGAAGCCAGCCAAGCTGGTAGCTAGAATGACATCCCTTGATTTTATGTTTGTAGGGCTTA
Source organism: Oxyrhabdium leporinum (assembly GCA_032468155.1). Classification (NCBI taxonomy): domain Eukaryota; kingdom Metazoa; phylum Chordata; class Lepidosauria; order Squamata; family Cyclocoridae; genus Oxyrhabdium; species Oxyrhabdium leporinum. The sequence goes on from JANHFL010001029.1 coordinate 63,048, forward strand.
GACTCTGGCGATTGTGACTGTACTCCCCATCATTTTTTCTAGCCTCTCTCAAAGTCTGTTCAATTGTATTTGTGCAATTCTGGATTGTGGTTACCGCCTTGTCCTTTCATGCAGTTACTTTTTTACTTTTCAAAAAAATGATTTTTAATATTTGCGTTCCCAAAATTATAGCAAACTGTCAACTGAAATGAAATATCTAAGACATTATGTTTCCTGTGGGAACAACTTATTTTCCTGTGCAATAACAGTCACAATGGTTATATTTATTACCTCCAGTTTATCACTGGCAATGTGATTCTTATTTCTGGGGAACCTAAGTGGAAGGATGCTCCTAGGCATATCCTGACAGTGGCTTCCCGCAGGCTTTTGACTGGTTACTGGAAGAACAGAATTTTGGACTAGATAAGGATTTGGTCTGATCTGGGAGGCTGTTTTTATAGTCTTAATATTTGCAACATGGTTAAAAGTTCGTAATTATTCTGTTTCTCAGAAATATAGAAGGGCTAGAAGCATTATAGCAGATCTTAACATTTGCAGGTAAAGACGGGAAGCAATTTCTGTCTGCTTTTTTCTGCCTGAGCAAAAGGCAGAAAAAGGCTTTTCCTTCATATTCAGAGAGAGGCAGCCTGCTCCTCTGTGAAGGCTGGAAGCAGTCATTCCCTTTCTACTTCTGCCTGGAAGAAAGGGCTGTCTTCCTCTCTCACAAAAAGGCTGGGATCAAGGAAGGATAGTTAGAGGTGGCTAGAGAACAAGAGGTCTACTTTCTAACTTTGGGTTCTTAAGTTTCATTTATCATAAAAAGTATTATTAAATTTAGAAAACATCACTAGCTTCCATTAGGAAAATGAACATAAATGATGGTACAACATTGTAGGACATAGTTATGTAAGACATATATATAGTAGGCAGGAAGAAGCTGACAAACTGTCCTGTCATTTTAGAAAGTAATATTTGTGCATGAAATAAACCATTTTATATCTTCACAGCTCTGCAAAAAATCTCCCTTTCCTTCTGGAGATACATCATTGCGCATAAATCCGTAATGTTCCTTTAAGAGTTTCTGCTATAAATGTGCTTCCGTTGCTTTTATATCTTGTTTTTCGCTAAATTGATCTCAAGAGAATCACTTTTGTACAACAGAAATAGTCTGTCTAAAATGGAATAACATAGAGGCAAAATCAACAAACCTGCACTAGGGTAACAGTACAAAAATTGGTAACTCATAACCATTACAAGCTGAGTAGATCAGAGACAAACTCTAAATACAGCTATTTAGAACTTGTGTTGAGACTTTTATTAACATTGTTTAAGGAAGTCAGTGATATCCTTTCTTATGTCAGTAAATATACTCTAACAATATATATTAACAAGCACTTATGCTTTCATCTTCAAATGTTTAAATAATATTTAATATTATTTTAAATCAGTTTCAGAGGGATATGAGCACAGATCAAATGAATGGGTATTTTAAACATAATGTAAATGTAATGTATAATGTAAAATATAAACCACCAAGTTACTTACTGTAGTGCTAGTATGGTTTTAGGAATGTTTCAGCTTTTATAGTTTAATGGAAACATTAAGAACTTTACTAACCCCAAATGGTGGTAGCTTACAAATGCATATGACGAGATAATGCCTTTGTAATATAGCAGTTCAGTGCATCACTAGAAAGAATATTGGGTTTAAAAGTTTAATTGCACACATTTAACTCAGTTTGCACTCTTTTTGGCCATGATATTAAAAGAAAATATCTTTCTGCCTAGCTAATAACAGCTTATGTGGAAAATTTGTCATTACTACAGTATTAATGCTAGGAGGAAAAGCTAATTTGAATTTCCTGCCTCCCCACATAACAAATATTCACAGACCTGCTATTATATTAGGGGGGAAAAACCTTACTGGTAATACCACATGCACCATTAGAAAACTTGTGTGAACTTCAGTTTCATTAGTTAATTTTAAGAAAAACTCCTCAGTTCATAAGACTACTGAGAGTATTTGGGAAATTAGTGCATTTTAAAAAAAATGTCCTGACAGACATGAATTTAAATTGCATTTACTATTTTATTGTGCATTAACATACCATTTACTACAAATACAGTGATACTGTATGTTGGTAATTTTAAAAGTTTTTAATACTAGAGCTACTTTAAGAATATCTAGTGTGCTTTTTAGTAGTTAGATTTAGAATATTTTATTTTACTGTTTCCTAATCCTTTGATGGGTTCAGGTCAGAATGTGGTTCATTTTTAAAAACTATTTATGAATTGAGATAAAAAGGGACTTTTTTTTGTAGACTGGTGACAATAGTGAGACTACTTGATTGTGATGCCATGTAATTAAATTGGCTGTCCTAGCACATTCTTCTCCTTCTCCTAGCTCTTTAGTTATTCTCACCAGTATTATTTTAACAATATTTTACCCTTTTAATATTTTTCATTTTTATAAAGGGGTCCTTTGTGCTCTCTGAATTTGGTTTTCTTGCAGATGTTTCATTATCCAAACTAGATGATATAATCACTGATGATATTACCTAATTTGGGTAATGAAATGTCATCAAGAAAACAAGCAAGGTCAGAAAGCTTCAAGGACCCCTCATTTCAACCCTCAGCTACATATATTGATGTCATTTTTATATTTGTGAAACATGTTGGGAATGTTTTATAGTGAAGGATAGAATTTTAACTCAATATTCTTGTTACTAAATCAAGCAGTTCCTAGATTACTGTCAGCTTTATATGTATTTATAATACTCCATTTAATAGATTTTATTCTGTTATTGAATTATTTTTTTTTAAATAAAGTATTAAGAAATAATTCAAGATTTTTTCCTCCACCAGGAACATATATTGATGAGAAATCAAAATTTAGCTGGACTTAAACTTCCTGATCTAAGTGAGGCTGCTGAACAGGAAAGAGGTGATATACAACTAAATGTATACATATATATGATTAAATGGGAGGGGACCTGACTTTGGTAGCCACATCACTTCCCTAACTTTGAGCCTTTTGTTAAAAATCTTAGTAAGGATGACTTAATATGTAATCTCTTCCTGAATGAGTATAGGACATGAGTCGAACTCATGAGAGTTAGCATCCAATAACAGTTAGAGAACTATAGGTTCACCATTACTGGAATGAAAGGGGAATAGTATACTATTATGGAAACTGTACAAGTGTATATTGCACATGTTCTGTGTAGAAAATTTGCAAATGACTCAACAGTGGACCCATGGTCTTAAATACAGTTATTTTCAGTTGATTACAATGATATTTTTATTTGAGATTATTAGAACTATTACCAGACAACCTATTAAGCAAAATATAGGATTTTTTATGCATTTGCTGAAAAATAAAAGTCTGCTTCATTTTTGAATAATGGAATATTCTTTGATCATCCCTTGGAGTATTTGAGTTTTACTTTAATCAGTAATGCAGAAATTATTTTTTTAATTAAATCTATTCTGAAATTGGTTGCTTAGAGCAGCATGCCCTTTTTCTCCCCATCCAACTTGCCACAACATTTGAACCATCAGAGTGTGATGCTTAATGGTTGCTTCTGTTTTAGCAATGAAACATTTTTTTTCCTTTAGGGTCTTCACCAATTCCTTTCTTACTGGAGGAGGATGAATCAAATACATGTGATGTCATGCCCAACATTCCTGACATTCTTTTACGAAAACTTTGTGTACAAACACCATTTTCAGGAAGGTAAATCCATCTGTGAGTGGTATTTTACTGTCTGAACTTATGTAATGAAAGAAGTATTTAATCTCATTAAGGTGAACTGGGAAGAGGTGGAAATTCTCTCAATCCACTTTTGTCTACATGACCATAACATAAGAAATGTAAAGTAATACAGTTTTACACACTATGATGACAGGGCTTACTTCTCAGTCAACTATGAGAGTCAATCATGATTCTCAGATTTGCCAACATTATTCCAAAATAAAATATTATATGTCACCTTGAGTTCTTTCATTTCATAATCTTGTAATATCAATGATGTATAATCAGTTGTTACAAGTAATATGGTTTATTTGTTATATTTTAGTATGCTTGTCATTCAACTCTAGAGAAACATGATTCACATCCTATAACCTCATGAAATGCTCAACTTACAGCCACAGTAATGATGCTGGTTCTGTGTGGACAACCTTTACTTTCTAAGGAACCAAGATTCTGTATCTTGCAATATAATAATAAGATTTACAAATGATAAAATATGAATTAAATGTGCTTGATTTTTAGTAAGACATGTTATAGTATATTTTTTTCAGTCTCTAATTACAGCATATAGGCAGTTAGCTGATTATTAGCCAATTAAGAAAATGGTCTGTTAGATGCTGATTAAGTATGCAGAATAAATGGCTTTTAAATGTAACATATAAGTTATACCTGTTCTTATTGCAGTTCTCCACCACTTACTGAACGAGAGGTTGAAGTAAGTGTTTTTAATCTAAACAGCACAAAAGCAATCAAGTTGTATGTGTCACATAATGCTGATGATAATGTTTTGTTGTGAAGCTTTACTTGTTTTCAGGGAATGCCATGTTTTTCAGTTAAAGACTTGGTGAAAATATATTTGAAGAATGTTCTTAAAACTTCATTTACAATAAATAGAATATAAAATGTATTTCTTATAATAACATTTGTGAACATACCAGATTAGATCAAGAGGTAACAGAAGAATTCTATTTAGTTGCCTGTACTGAGTAATGGAATAGGAACTAAACGTAATTGGATCTGTGGTCAGGATTTTCAAGAAACAAAAATCAAGAAACCATGATAGAATCAAAGCTTTATATACTTTTGCTGAGAAAAGCTGACACAGAGTTATTTTAACTATCAGTTTCTCTATTTACTGTAGCATTAATTTAGAAACACTCACCTTATTAGATGGCCACAATGTAAAAATTCCTAGGTATGCAGAGGTGCAGAGTCTATTGAATAAAGAACTGAAGTTTGCTCACCTTTCCTTTTACAAGCAGCTTTTAATGCACAAGAGACTGGCCCTAGGAATCTCTTGCAAAGTCATTGAGTCTGCAGATTAATAACATTTCATATAATTCAGCTTGCCACCAGCAGCTTCTTTATAATACCACCCTACATCATATAAAGCAAGGCGATGTGCATGTTGTTGTAGGTACCTTAAGCCCATTTCTAGTTATGCAGATATATTTTTTTAGAGTAGGGAACATAACTCCCCTGAAAAGCCAACATGTAAGAGTTTGTTGGTGGAAATTAGTTTCTTCGTTCATCTTCTTTAGGATTAATGAAATGATTCAATTAATTTTTATTTTCCTGCAACAGAATGTATTTGTACAACTTTCATTGGCATTCAGAAATGATAGCTATACATTGGAATCAAGAATTAATCAGGCTGAAAGGGAAAGAAATCTTGCTGAAGAAAATACAGAGAAGGAATTAGACAACTTCAGGGGAGCAGTTACGGTAAGACAAAACATGCTGGGAACCTTTGTTATGTTCTGTGTGATGTATTTTTAAATTTTCAATAGGTAACTTTTTAGATTTCTGTCCTGTCTTTTTTATGTAGAAGCTCAAGGCAGGGTATATAGAATTTCTTCTTCTATGAGTTACAATACTGAGGTGAGTTGGTCTAAGAGACTGATTGTCATGCAAGGAGTTTCCATGATGGACTCAAACTTCAAAATGCAAACATTTTGGGAATAATCAGGACAGCCCATTTCAAATTCAAAACAGTAGAAAACTTTAATATTTAAAATTCTGAAGACCTTTTTTTTCATCATGAACATACTATCGCTAGAATTTGTGTAAGGTCAGAAATGGCCTTCAGTGAGAAGAGGTAAATGGGCGGAATGGACAACTTACCTTCTGTCTCTCTATCTGTTTGTCTGTCTGTCTATTCATCCATCTATCCACCCACCACCCAACTATCCATCTGTCGATCCATCCATCTCAGTTGTTTGGGATCATGATTTCTTGAAATCCAACTACCATCATTTTGAAGTAGTATCCATTTTTAATTGGATATTGTACTGGCAGTAATTGTAATAATAATTGACATAGTATTATATTGGCAGTAATAATAATTGATATAGTATATTGATTGTACTGGTAGTAATAATTGACATAGTATATTAAAAGTTGCCATGGTTTCTGACTAATAGTTCCCACTTGACCTTTTAAAAAATTATCGATTGTGAAACATGACACAGTGAAGCTATTTTCTAAACTTTGGCTATAATAATTTTTTAATGTATAAAAAAGAGTCTAAGAATTCAAATATTTGGAGTTAACAACAACTACTAATAAGGAAAAGTATCGCTAAACAATTAATTCAGCAAAGCATGCATTTTCCTGACTGGGGTCAGGCAGTCTACATATTTTCTGACTTTTCTGACTATCAAGCTTTTGGTAAAATATAAGAACATTTTAAATTCTAATCATGAAGACCTATCTTTTATCTCTTCAGAATATTTTTTTCTAACACCATATTAAAAATACAGTATATTATTCAGGTATTTTATATTTTCCACATTAATAGTGGATTGATGGAACAAGTGCAAAATACAAGTAGATTATAGTTAGAAGATTATTGTTATTCTTTATGCTTTTCTGAGTGAGAGACGGAGAAATGGATGATAAAAGCCTACTCTTAACTCATCCTTTAAGTAGTAATTTGGATGTTGACTGTCAACTGTACTTTTAGAATAAAAAAAGATCATTTCATGTTATATTGTATTTTTAAGTTTTTAGATTTTTGGAAACAGATGAAAACTTACTCTGTGGGTGCCCTTTTATTATGTTGATTGCAAATTATCCTTTTATGGCTTCATTGCACTTTGACTTTGTAGATTAAAATAATAATTAGTAATATTTTAATTTATAATATAGTTAATATGTTATGGAACACTCTGTTTCAGTCTTCAGCTTCCTTGTGGCATCACTCTGAACATAGAGAGATGTACCAGAAGTTATTGGAAGACATTGCTGTGCTTCATCGTTTGGCTTCAAGACTGTCCAGTCGGGCTGAAATGGTTGGTGCTGTTCGTCAGGTAAAAAACTGTTAAAACTGCCAGTTAACTATATATTCTCACTCTGACTTGATTTTTGGTCAATCCATGACTGACTCTAGCTAAAAAAGAGGCTGAAAGCAAGATAACAGGCATGATTCTAAAACAATATCCAAAAGTCTGAACACCCTAAACTGGATTTTCGGTTCATCTAGGCTAGGTATTTCTCTCTCTCTCTCTCTCTCTCTCTCTCTCTCTCTCTCTCTCTCTCTCTCTCTCTCTCTC
>JANHFL010001029.1:70433-96614 GCA_032468155.1 Oxyrhabdium leporinum
TCTCTCTCTCTCTCTCTCTCTCTCTCTCTCTCTCTCTCTCTCTCTCTCTCTCTCTCTCTCTCTCTCTCTTTAACACACCAGTACCACCTCCAAGTTTCCAGGCAGATGTTTTTTTCCAGCCTATAGTCAAATGCCTTGTGAGAACATAGATCTAAAAATTTCTTACAATCCAAAATAACTTTATTATTTAAGCAAGTTCGGACTGAAGGCATTCAATTTACTAATACAGTGGAAATGTAAATGAAGATTCACATAGAATAAATTGATAAAATAAAGTAAACTAATCAGTAGGTTGAAAGAAAAATGTGTATAATAATAAAGTTTAAAATAGTATAACACATAATGAGATTTTTAAAATGTGGTTTAGTTGGCATAAACAACTGTTGATCCTGAAGATCTAGCCTCCAAAATGGAGAATCTCAGAATATCTGATACTTTAGGAGTTCTTTGGATCAGACTAGATCCAGGCAATCACCATGAATAGTATGATAACTTCTGCCCTTAATGGGCCATAGATTAAAAGACAGAATTTGTATACTGTCACTCCCTGAGGAACATTTATTTGAATATTAATAACAAAAAAATGACATTCTATACAATGGCATTCTCATTACAATATGTGCCAAATTGGCAGGGTCTCGTTTTGAGTAAAATCATAGCTAAAAACTCTTATATACTGCTATTTCTTTGATATCGAAAATATACCTTTACGTGTGTTGTTCTTATCTATCTCTTCCAGGAAAAACGTATGTCAAAGGCCACTGAAGTTATGATGCAGTATGTGGAGAATTTAAAAAGAACATATGAAAAGGACCATGCTGAGCTCATGGAGTATAAGAAACTTGCTAATCAGAATTCTAGCAGAAGCTACGGTTCTCCAGGTAAAACGTCCTGAGATTTTAAACACACCTTTGCATTGCTGTAAAACCTTTATTTACTCTCCCACATAGTTATAGATCATATGGAGTGTCTCAAAACTCTTACTGTATTTTTAAGAAAGCTTAAAACTGCACTGAGACTTTTGGGACATCTTGTGTATATAAAATGCCTGATAAATAGAATATTTATTTATTGAATAAAGTTGTACTTCTTGATTTAGCAGAAGGCATCACAAGGCTTAAAAATTAAGTACAAACAGGCTTGGTTAATATTTCTTTTAGAAATTACTAGAAAATTCCAGAGCTCAGAGCTAAAATGAGAAGTGAAAAACAACATGGAAAGAAGGCAAAAGTGGTAAAGCTTTTATCAAATGGTGGCCACAACTATTAAGTCACCTGGAATCAAACTCCACTTAAATAAAACTGTATTTTTAAAAAAAAAATTGATTTAAGTATCTTCAGAAAAACTGTGAGATTGTAACACATTCAACCAAAATGTCTATGGAGATTCTCAGTCATCCAGGTCATGGGTGTCCCAAAGGTGCTTTTTCAAGAGGCAACTGGACTTTCTGGTTTTTCTCCTTCAGAGCTGAAGAAGCTTCTTGGATGAGAAGCGAAACATCTTCAAAGAAAAAACAAAGTCTAGTTACCTCTTGAAAAAGCACCTTTGGGTTCAACCAAAATGAAGATTCATATCGATCATCATAACAATATTTTCTCATAGTTTATAATAACGTTTAATTTTGCTTGATATGAGCCTTTTCAATATAAAACACTCCGTTAAATAATGTATTTTGTCTTTTCTATTACCATTTTCCCATTCAATTTTGTTTTATACTTTGCAACAGATGACGGTGTGCCTCGAACATCAAGATCCATGTCTCTTTCTATTGGAAAGGTATTTTTCCAAATTTTAATAAGCTGTTTAATGCACTATTTACATAAATATCCATATTGGAAAATCTGTTAACTAAACTTTTGCTCTTCTTTAAGTCTCCTTGTCCAATGAGATGAATCAGGCAACTACTTAAGAGAAGACTTATCACTCATGGTGTCCTAGATAGGATATTTCATCCCAAGGGGTTACAACACTCCCAAGCCAGCTTGTGATCTTATTTCCAGGTTAGCTGCAATACAGAAGGAAGGCTTCACGAAGCTGGTTTTTATCTGAAAATGCAGGAGGTCTGCAAAACATAGGAAGATAGTTTCCCCATTTGAGAGAATTGTTGTCTCATCCTTCCTCCCAGTTCTAGAATATTAGCCTGAGAGGAATATTAGCATGATCATTTTATTCTCCTCCTCACTAACCCACATAAAGTGATTGAAGTAAAATGCTGATACACTGTCACTTTCTCCTGTGTCATAGGCAGGAGATGAGCCATGTACAAAGCACCAGGCTGCTTAGATTTTGGGGTTTGTTTGCTTGTTTTTTTCTTTTTGTGCAAAATTGTATTGGGTGGAGACTTGAGATTTTTACTGCTGCAACAGTGTGAGGCAGGACAGTAATTGAGAAATGGAAATAGTGAAGTGTTTCAAAAGAAAACATAAATTTAATATAATATATAATTTGGCCCTTAGGAAGCCACTACATTAAGAACTTAGCTATCAGACACAGCAGACCTGAGGCACCAGCAGGGAATCAACTCCACTGGAGTCAATTAAGTTTGCTTCTGAATAAACATGTATAAAATTATCCTGCACTTTGCATTCTGTGAGATTCATTTATAGAAGTGTCATGGAGCCGGAGAAACTATTGCCGCTGTTTGAAAGTTACAATAAAATTACTTTCTGAATTTTATGGAGTTGTACAGCAAATGTATCCTAAAGTCCCATGGTTTCCTTTCTGCCTGTTTTGCTCTAATCTGTTTGGTTGTATTTCCCAATAAATTATCCTAATGTCTAAATTAAAATATAACATTCTTTTTTTAATTTTAGATGCCTCGAAGGAGAGTCAGCGTTGCTGTTGTTTCAAAGTTTGAGCTCCCAGGCCAGTCACCTAGCCAGTTGCCCATACCCTTGGTGTTATCTCCTCTGGTAAAATTTACACTTGGAAAATTGTATATAAATACACTTCTAAAGAATAAAACTTTGATGTCAATTAATAAAAAATGCTGTATATTTTAAATCTGGCATATATAAAGGTTCATATAAATATAAATTAATTACACTCCAAATAAGCCATTAGTATGCAATTGAAAATGAAAAAGTGTCTTAAAACTCTCAAGGAAGTACTTATCAATCTTTCAGTTTATAATGAAATTGTCTTCTATTGAATAAATTAATTATTTGGAAAACACAGAGATTATATTTTTTTCATGTGATCAGCATAAGCTCATATATTTAAATGCAATTTATGCTCTTGATATTTGAATGACATGGAATGAATATCTTTTATTTACAGTCTGAATCATCAAATGGAAGAAGCAATTTGACATCAACTCCAGTCTTACCTGTAGTTACAGAGAAGTGAGTACATGAATATTTATTTCATTAAGAGTTATACAGTAGACAATTTTAACTGGTATTAAAATATCTCTTTTTTCAAAAAAAAAGCAAGGCAATATAATTACAGCTTGATAATACATATAGTAATACAGCAATACATATAGTAATATTATAAATAGTAATACAGCAAAGGCTCAACTGTATTACTATTCTTAAATATATATTTTGAGGAACAAATATAATTATCTTTTTGATGGAGTATTTGTTTTTTGCACTAGGATTCTAGGAAAAGAATATGGTTGGGCTTACATATCTGTTTCTTTGTCTGAGTGTTCAGAAATAAGACCAGCTTTGAAAAAAAAGGTATATAAGACAGAATCTCATAAATGGTGAATAAAGTAATCATATGCATGAAAACCTTGTGTTTTAGAGAGAAATTGATTGGGAATTAACTATCCAATAAATATATAAGATTATAGCTTCAAGCTGTGATGAGACCCACAGTCTCATGGTATTCTGTGACTAGCTCAAGTCAGCATTGATTGTATCCGTTTCTTACTTGCTACATCCCACACATAGAGTTAAAATGGCTCATTTAATTCAATCACGTATTTTGCTCAGAACAGAAATCCAACTTTAAAAATCTCCACAGATGGCTTTGCAGCTTCTGATTGATAGTAGAGATAGTCATCATTTAGATCCCCTATTAACTAGCAACAGTAGTAGAAATACAGAGTAGTTAATTAAATCCTACACTAGATTCAGATACCAAATCTGCTCTTTCCCCTCAATTCCTTTTACCATTTTTTTACAGAGCAGTCCATATTGGCTGCTCATTTTCTAGTGCTTACTAGACATATTATACAAACTGACCATCTTCTGTGCAAAAACACGTGTGAGGCAAATCTGACATAAAAAATAATAATAATACCCAGATATCAACAGTCATCTCAGGAAATGTTGTCAGTGACTTCAACATGTCCAGTGAAAGCTTATCCTATAATGATTTTGTAAAAAGTGTCATTAGATTTCTTTTGATGAAAGATTAACCTGACCACCTTCTTGGAAGCTGCAGTTATAGCGAACAGATTTTAGGTTTTTATTTGTTTCTTTGTGTGATATATATCTTGCTTTTCCAGCTGTTTCACTTTTCCATAAGAGTCTTTTAAATTTCAGGGAGGAACACAAATCAAAATTTTGAGATAGAGGAAAAGAAGATGGATAGATAAATGGGAAAAGGAAAGGAGAAGGGGGAGCAGGGGAAGGGAAGAGGAGAGGAGAGGAGGAGATGCTTTCCAAAACAAAGCCAAACTTCAAAGCATGATCTTCACTCAGATTTGCAATGGCTCAATCCACTCAATCAATAAGTCAGTGCACAGATTAAGCCCTGCCAAGTTGGAAGCATTCCTACATATATTTGCTGTGATTTAAAATCATGACTTACCAACATGGACAGAAATCCAAGTAATGCAAGCAAAACCAAGAAGTTTCTTAAGTTTCTGATGTGCCATAATACCTGGTTGTTCAGATGTCTTTGTGAGAAGACCAATTTTTGCCCATGTGGAGGTCCACTATCTCCATTGATGAGTATTTAAGACAAGGTAATGCTTGCTTCTTCTGGCTATTTTCATTTTGGTATCTGATTTGGTGTGTGTGTGTGTGTGTGTGTGTGGTGTGTGTGTGGTGTGTGTGTGTTGCTGCTAAGCTGAATTGATTAGGACCACTTATTTAAAGGTGGGACCTTTAAATAAATAAACTATATCACTGATGTGTCATCAATATAATATAACATTAAGTCTCATTTGTAAATATTCCAAGATAATATGAATGATACAGTAGTTTACTGTACTCCTGAATATAGATGCTTAAATATCTTTATTTCCTTCATTTCCAAAACATAGCCAAGCCAAGAATGTCATGTTTTGTCAAAAGAATACTGTTAGGAATACAGGATGTTCTATGTTTTGGAACAACGCATGAACGTATTTCCTAGAAAGCCTGTATTATATTGACAGCTATTTTCCCCTGACAAAGAATTTGTCATCTTCAGGAAATACAGCACATTTGAAAAAAAGATTTGCTGACGTTTTGGAATTATGACTAGTGATGTGTAAACTAGTACAAAATAATGCTTAAAAGAATCCTATTAAAGTGCTTTATGTCTACTGTAATTCTTTATCTCTATGACAAGTTCTGGGGTTTCTTTTTAAAGACAAGTTTCAGTTAGAGGGAAAAGAAATATTGGAATATGAAAAAAAATCCTGCTTCCCCCAAAATAAATAAATAAACTAGGGTTTTCCCTTGAGTACCTATAATTCCTTGTTTTTATTTTTTCCCTTACTTTTAAATATAAGCCATAGTTGGGGAACCTATAAATTGCCTCAATAAATAAGAAATAATAATTGGGCCTTGGCAAAACCTATGAGTTACTTATGAGCAGTAATTGTTCAGCAAACAAAGCAGTCAATAATATTCTATGGGGATGATTCTTTGTGTAGCTGCTTACCAAAGACTCCTAAGAAATTCCTTCAAGTTAACGGGGTGGCCATTAATGAACTGTAAGTTCTTGTATACTGGGCCTTGTGTGAAGAAACTACCATTCACAAACTATGGTGGAACTAACTAAGAATGTGCAAATTAAGGCAAAACTTCATGTTCTTAGTGGGAGCTTCTAGGTCCAAAAATGAGGATGACAGGAAATGATTTAAATCTGAAGAAACAATGAGCATCTATCAAAGAAAGATGATTAGAAATGGCAAATTTGAGGATTTTAAGGGAACAGTAAGTGGGCAAGATGGTTCAGTAGTTAAAGGCACTGAGACCCAAAAGCTGGGCAACAGCGTGAGCTCCCATTCTTGCCCCAGCTCCTGCCCACCTAGCAGTTCAAAAGCATGCAAGAAAAAAATGCAAATAGATAAATAGGTACCACTTTGGTGGGAAGGTAACAGCATTCCATGTGCTTCAGCGTATAGTCATGCTGGCTTCATGGACACCGAAACATCTTCGGACAATGCTGGCTTCCTTAGCTAAGAAATAGAGATAAGCACCATGCTCTACACTTGGACACAACTGGACAGTGGAAACCTTTACCTTTATCTTTAAGGAAACAATAAGAACTCCGGTCTGAATCAACTGGATATAAAATACTGTAACTCAAATGTATCTGTACAGATACTAGGACTATTTGTCAGACCTGTGTATGATTTGATAGGCTGATTTACAACTTGTAGTCTGTTAAAAATCTCTATTCTAACCATCCTGACAATTCAGCACTCTTCCCTGTAGTACAACAGGAATGGGCAACCTCTGACCAGGCTTTATTTGGCATATCAAGAGTAGTTTATTCCAAAAATGGATAAAGCGCCCCAGGCGGGGTGGTGATGAATGGGGATCAGTGGCCATCTTCTGCAATCTGCAGTCCCCATATCATACTTTATGCATTCTTGCAATGGTATGACTCAACTGTCTTCAGGCAATGAAAGAGACAGAGGATAATAGCAAGACATTTTAAGGTTTTCTGTTTGCTTTATGGTGGCAGAATGTCCTGAAGAAACCTAGTCTATCTTTTCTTTTTCTTCAAGCAACAATCAGCTTGGTATACAGTAATTTGGGGTGTATTTCGTTTGAGGCATGTCAATAGTGTTAGTTATTATTTGAAGGGGGGGTGTAGCTATTTTTGTATTTTGTTACAAAGTACAGCAGGCCAGGTGAGATGAGTAATATAAAATAGTATCTTCTCAGAACTGGCTGGCACCTGATAGATCAGGAAGAACTGACAGAGGATTAGAGAGGGAATTTGTTGCCTAAATAATGTTTAAACTCCTAAATGTAAAAAACAGGAAAAGCAGGGTGACTTTGGAGTGTTTTACAAGAATTTTTGCTTTTTTATACATGCTTCCAGGAGAGAGGGTGCCCATGAAGCTGTGATATGAGATATTAGGTACAATCATAAGTAAATCAGACAAGATGAGAAACAGATTGTATTCCTGTGGGGTCTTTTTTTTTGTTTTTTTAAACTTCTTTTTAAACAAGAGCTGCTTGAGTTACTTGTCCTGGGAGAAAAGCATAAATTATACATCATTTTGAGGGGAGTTTTACTTGGACAATTTGCAGAAATGGGTTAAAGTGAATTCTCCCCGCCTATCCAGTTGTGTCCTGATCTATATGGGGATACAAAGAGTCAAAGAGTACAAAGCATATAATGTTGGCTGAATCATGCTCTTATCTAATCAAAACTGTAAAATACATCATTTTCTTCAGTTTTTGATTGATTTAGGTAGTGTTTTTCTAATGTTATGTGAATTACTTACTAGCCTTTCTTAGGAGTACTATATCTGGGCTGCAAAATAGCAGCAAATAGCTATAGAAAACTCCGCCTTTTTACTGCCATCTGGTAACCATTCAGATATGGTAATCTTAGGTTTTTCAATCCCAAAATGGTGGAAGGGAGGAAGGAAGGAAGGAAGGAAGGAACGGAGATACCACACACTCCTAATATGCAACCTAAATAATGATGCATCATTTTTCTTTTAAATCTCTTAGTGGAAAACCAAGCAGGGACCCGGATTGTGAACATCCTCCTTCAGCATCAACAGAAAGGGGCTTGGAAGAGATCAGCCCAGAGGCAAAAGCCAAAATAGAAGAGGAAGCTTATAACAAAGGGTGAGAACCTATGTCCTTGGTGAAGTAGGACTGGGCATTGTGGGCCCTTTTTGTTAACTGCCTGCTGCAAATGTGAATGGGTTTTCTTTATTTCATTACATTGTACAAAACAAGGTTTTTCAGAAACATCTCCATTGTCTTCTTTCTCCTTACTGCAAAGATGCCATTTTCAGAGGGAAGCAGTTGCCATTCAAATGATCAGAGTTAAAAATTTGCACTGACTCTTGTTCAGTGGAAGTTAATTATCAAAATGACATTTTCCCCCAAACATTTTAGTTGCTATGGCCATTCATCACCACCTACACATTATACCATAAATACAAGGAGAAAATACTAATTACTTTGGTTTGAAACTCAACAATTTTGTGATGTAAAAGCATTTCCTCCAAGAGTCGAGAAATGGAAGGCCCTTTATCGAACTGATTCTCATTTGTTTATCATCAATACTTGTTGCTATAGCAATTATGCCTCTCTCTTAAAAGGGTATAATATATATAATGTCCATGGTAATAGCAATCAAGTTACAAAAACCAAGTATTGTAAAACTAAAGTATGACTAAACATACATGTGTGAAGTTAGCTCATATTTATTGTATTAAAGGAGTTATTTCCAAAGTAAGATGGTTATTGAGATTAATAAAATACAAAGGTTAAATATTTAAACCAGTCTGAAACTGATTCTGACTTTGAAGAGTCAAAATGATTTTAGACTGTGGCTGAACTAAGAAATAATGTAATTGGTTTAAAACATCAGTGATGGGTAAAAAAAGGAGCTGTTATAGCTGTTGCCACTAAATTGCCAGTATAGTAAGTGCATAGTTTCAAGATCTTTTCTTTCATTTAACCATTACTGCATGTGAATAAAGGTCTGTGCTTTTGCTTTCTTATATGCCCATTTCTCATGATGCATAAATATTTGAACACATCTGTGTTTCATCTGGTTTACCCTCTGTTGTTAGTTGGTATATACCAAGGCAAACCAAACGATACTTAGCTAATTTATTGATTTGATTTGCCTTACAATCATGTCAAAGAAAATAAAAGTAAAATACAAGGTCCATGTCCAAGGTAAAATGGGGAAAGGAAAATGCAAGAATAAAATACATTTGTGCTAAATACAAAAATCAGTGCTCAGATAAATACATTACCTCTGTATACTATACCGATCTGTTTAACAAAATTGATTCTTAGCTGAATTGCCTTGTCTATAAACATAGCAGTTTTGCTAATAATGTACAGTACATGTTATGACTAGGAGGAAATAGGACAATCTGCAATTCAGGTCCTAGTGGGCTGGTTTGCCAAGTGGAGATTTAAAATATCTAAGCCTAAATGGGGCATACAACTGATAGTCAAACAAAACACGAGCAATATCTTCAACAGCTGGGACTCTGTATGTACATGTCTTCTCATATGGCAAACAATGGAAGAACTCATATTTGGTCATAGAATCCAACAACTCAGAACTTGTTCTAGAATAGGCCCTTCTGAATCATTGACAGGTATTTTTCGGTTTGGAAAGTGGTTTTGTTCTTAGCCAACCAGCTTAAAGATTTTTATTTTTATTTGCCAATAACTCCATGTTTGTTTGCGCACTGATAGGGCATTGATAGACTTATCTAAGCTTGACTGCTTCCACATTTTCTTTGCTGAAGGCAGTTGAGAATAAATATTGAGTGCAGAACCAGTACTTTCGTAAACTGGCTTACAGAGGAAGTAGTTTATTTGCCATAGTTTATTTGTTCAGCTAAACATATTTGGGTAACCTATCAAGATCCATTGAATGGATCCTCTGCTAATAGGTGAAAAGTTTTATTGTTGACTGGCTGTGTATGGAGTGGAGACCTATGTCTGGTCTGACGATGGAGGCTGACATCTTATGAGATCCCAATATGCTTCTTAAAAAAACAGATTTGAGCTTGTTCATGTGAGGTTTTTGTAAGGTCCCACAGTCCACGCCATTGGTATAGGTCAACATTGGGACTATTTGTGTCCTAAATATTTTCAATGTGGAGGTCATGTTATCCAGGTCATTGTAGTTAAGTAATTAATACAATTCTTTTGGTGCTTGTCTCTGCCCTCATCAAATTTCTTTTAAAATTATTTGCCCACAATCCTGTGTTGGTAAAGATCACACCTAAATAAGTGAAAGAATTCACTTATTTAATACTCTTTATCCCGCTGTTGCATTTCACATGTTTTTCACTAAATACATCACTTTAGATTTGAGTTTATTGATGTATATGTACATTGTATGATTAAGAATGTAGCGGGTGTTGTAGTCAGCTGAATGTCAACATAATAAAATAATATTAATAAATTTATTATGAATCTTTAGCATATGAGTGTCTGATACACAGGAATCCTGGAAGATCATTGACATAGAGATGAAAAACCAGGAGGGTTAGAATATATTCCTGTCTAATACCTTTATGTGAAAGTATGATTTGAGCTAGACAATCATTTACCTCCACATGTACTTTGAAGTGGGTTTTTCAGCGGAGGAACTTAACTAGGAGGAGGAGTCTGAGTTCCATGTTTAAAGTGGCTGCAAACTAAATGATGATGAAAGCAGGGGAGGCTTTGATGGGTGTCTAGAAAACAAATTGTAGAAAATACTTTTTAATGATAGTACTATATATTATTCAGGTAATTGAGAAAAATTCAAATTTAGATAGGCGCAATACATTTTAAATCTTTTTTTTTGAACCCCAGATCTAAAATCAGATTAGATTTTAGGGACCTCATATCCCCATCGATATTCTGGCTGCAGACATGATAAAAATGAACTGAATCCTCACTGCTGTTTCTGTCCCTGAAGGTCTACAGTTCTTTATTCTGGTCCATGAATACATCAGGAATGAATAAATTTGTTGCTGTTCAGTCGCTAAGTCGTGTCTGACTTTTCACGGTCCCATGGACCAAGTAATAAATGTGGCAGAGGAAATGGTTCTATGGTCTTCCATATATCAAGAATTTCAATGTTCTGGAAGTCAACAATTTATGGACTGGGGGTCCTAAAACAGAAATGATACATAATATAATTAAGAAATTGATTCTGCTCTTCCGTAGTCTTTTTTCTTTTAAGGAAATAAAATTCTAAGTTCGTCAATGGACTTGGTGGCACAAAAGAATAGAGCTGAACTGAATTGTGGTTTCCCAAGCTGTGTTCAATTTTCCTCGCACTAGTAACATACTAGCTATTGCTATATAATTTTTATAAAATTAGGAAGGTCTAAAATCTTCATTCAAGTCTTCCCTTGCCCCTGAAAATTTCCAAATTGTCTCTGTTTAGTCCTTTTAGGAAAGATCTGAACTACCCCTCCCCAATCAGTCAAGCCATTGATTTCAGAGAGGCTCACTCAGCTCTAATCTTATCATGAATCTATACTTACAGCTACCAGGAAGGCCTAAAGAAAAACAAGGAAAGTGAAAAGCTGAAAGACAGTGAAGAGAAAATTCATGAAAAAGTCAAGGATTTCTTACCCATAGAAAATGATAAGATTAGCAAGCCACAGAGGTAAGGATATTGCTTATTCATAATGTAAAGCAGACTATTTTTTTCCTGATTAAATAACTATTCCTATGTGGGATGTCCAACAATTGAATAGGTCAAGATCAAGATTAAAGTAGTTTATTTTCTGTTACCTCTTTTTTAAAAAAATACAGAACTAAAACAAAATATGCCAAGCTTCTTTTTGCATTCGTAAAACAGGTTTGGCATAAATGTTGCAGAAACTTATACAGAAATAATTCTCTATGACAAAGCAGGCTAATTCCTTTTGCAGATCATTCATCTGTTGTTATTTAAAACAAAACAAAACAAAATAGGATGCTTAGAAAAAGATTTGGTACAAGAGGCATTCCTGAAGAAGACATCTTATGCATGATTCTAGGTCAAACACCGTTAAAAAAATTCTGAGAAAACTTTCATTTCATATAATCGTTGGGAGGAAGGGAGTATGTTTATGTAGTTTTTGCGATACTGTGTTAGGTTTCTGGTTGTCTGGATTTCTATATATGTTTTTGTGAGATGGGTTAGCTAAATAAAATGAATGTTGGATTTGGGTCTCTTGCTAGAGCAGGGGGTTGGACTAGAAGACCTCCAAAGATCTTTTTAACTCTGTTATTCTGTACTCTGGGTTGTTGTTTTTTAAAATTATAAAGTGACCATAGCCATTGAGAACTTTGGTGGCTTTGAAAATGTAATAACTTTTTACTGTAGCACTGATTCTGTATTTGCTGCTTATATTGCTACTTCATTCTTCTTTCTAATGCCATTAATATAAACTTTAAAAAGAGACTTGTATATTATATAAATCCTTAGATTTAAGCAAACAAGAGAATCCAAATGGATAAAGAAGAATAATTGCTGCCATAACGTGGACCACCCTAGCTGTTATGTTCAGCAAAGTACTCAATAAATCAAATATTAAGTCAGAGTCTTAAAGGAGATGGTAGCATTGTAAGTAGTAGAAACGTTATGATTCGGAATGCTTCCAAAAAAACTCATTTTATTGTTTTTATTTACTCCTCCCCCCACCCCCATTTTACAGCAAACTTGAAGTTGTTATCCATTATGTACAGATACTGTATCCCAAACTGCATAAACACTGGAATGTGCTCTGGATTGTAGCAGCTATTATTACAGTTTTTGCTGTAGTGTTGGGGACCTCCAGTTTATACAATTACTTCTTCTCCTATACGGAGAGATCAGATGGAGCCCAAGTGAAACCTGCCTGTTCTGCTGCCCATCGGTATTCTTGGGGAAATTCAGGACTGCAACATGACCAGTAACAAGATCACGCCGGGTTGGGGGGGGGGGGAAGAACCCATTGATGAGACATCAGGAATAACCTTTTTCAAAACTTGAGATGAACAATGCAGAGCGCTGTCACTCCAATGATGGTTATATGTAATCCACAAACCACTGCTTCGTTTCTTTTATGTCATCAGTTTTGTGAATGCATTGTGGTTTTTAATTATCCAGCCACACCAGCCAATAAATCTTGTTTTCTCTGTTACGGTAATTATTATTTGATTGATGTGCCTGAATATTGGAAGAATTGTATGGGAAATACAAAGACGGCAGTCAATCAAAAAGTGGGATAAAGAAGTTCATCCTCACCGTTCCTTCTACAGAATGTCACAACAGACTTCCTGCTATATAAATGTTAGCATTAACTCTTCCTATAAATTTAAGTTTGGCTGCTGTTCACTAACATCTTAGAGGTCTGCATTTGATTTCACAATCACAGGGATGAGCTAATGCTAAAACTGCAAAACATTGAAATGTTTTCTATAGGCAGATTCCATATTTATGAGACAAGACCCTTTCTACCCTCACCAAAAAATTGGTGAAATACAGGCTAGGGGCATGTTTGTTTGTTTTTTAATTACATTTTTTAAAAAGTGAAACTACAAAAACCACATCTGTAAAGTTCCATCATGTTCCAATAAGATGAAATAGTATTGTAGTAATAGTTAGGTTCACAGATCATACTAATCCATGTTTATTTTATTGTATTTTATTGAATAAACTATAGTCGGCTGGATTTGCACGCCTCTGCCCAAAAATATGCTAAGTTGAAAAGAAACCAAATTTTGCTTTGTGTGTAAATTCAGGCAACATGTTGTATGTATCACAGTTTGCAAACCATTGCATCCTAAGTACAGATAGTCCTCAACTTACGACAACAATTAAGCCCAAAATTTATGTTGCTAAGTGAAAAATTTGTGAAGTGAGTTTTGTCCCATTTTATGACCTTTCTTGCCACATTTGTTAAGTGAATCACTATAGTTGTTAAGTTACTAACATGGTTGTTAAGTGAATATGGCTTCCCCATTGACTTTATCAGAAGGTCACAACCGCTGATCACATGACTCCAAGATATTGCAGCTGTCTTAAATAAGAGCCAGTTGCCAAGCTTCTGAATTTTGATCACATGACCTTGGGGATGCTGCAATGATCATAAGTGTAAAAAGTGGTCATAAGATACTTTTTTCAGTGCTGTTGTAACTTCAAATGGTCACTGAGTGAACTGTTGTATGTCAAGGACTACCTGTACAGCAAACCTGAAGAACTGTATTTTTCATGAAGTGTGAGGGTGAGCAAGGCAAGGATGTGTGGGTTTTAAATGACAAATGGGGGCATTCATATAAAGTACTAAACAATTGAATACAATACTTAAGGTTTCTTCTCCTTATTTTTGCTACTTCAGAACAAAAATGTAGCAGCTAAGATCATAAATCCAAACTAAAAGTAGTTTAAGAGATAGAATGTGAACATTTGCCTAATCTCTGTTCTCTTTATTCTGGTGAACTAGGAGGTCTTTTTTCCCACAAAAAATAAGCCATGATTTGATTTGACTTTGGTTTAGTATGATCAACCCTGTTATGGCTTGTAGTTATACATACATCAGGCTGAGGTTTGTTTCTCATTTTTTTTAAAAATCATATGAAAATGCTGTTAGCACTCAACAGCAAAATTCTTTCATATTCTGAAGTGAACATTAATCTACACAATTAAATCTTAATGTCTGGAACAAAAGACAGCTTCTTAGTGGGTTGGCAGGAGATGTTGTGTGGTATGTGCTTTCTGCTCCTTGGAATCAGAAGAGAGGATTTTTGTTCCTGAAAGTATAAATAGATTTCCTGACACAATTTAATGTTAGGAAACAACAAATTGCAGGCACATTAAGTAAAAGTCAACCAACTAGCAGAAATAGAAGTGCTTCAAGATCAGAGTGGAAGAATGGCTCACAGTTCAGGCATTCCTTTCTGGTTCATTTCAGCTACTGGAATGCAAACAGCCCCAGAATATATTTTTTATTAATTTGTAAAATTATTTCTTGGCAAAAGCATGATGCATGCTGAGATCATACTGCTTTAGTTCTTCTCACAAATTTACTTGCATTATTTGATATTTGAAAGGGTCTCTTTGACAAAAACATTCAGGATATGAACTTTTCCTTGAATTGTGTATGAGGGTGAGGTTCTGTCCTACCACACATGGTCGGATGTGAGTGACTTGTGGTCCAAGGCTAATAGGAGCTTGCAGTGCCCAGAATCCCCTGATGGTGCCACCAATCCAGAACGAAAAAGCAGGCAAGTTCTAGCAGCATTTGGGGAGAGGCTTTGTTTTGCCTCCATAGCTGCTAAATGGGTATGACAAACCTCTTTAAAGCTTAAAAGTACTTATTTGGGTCTTTACATTTTCCAAATTTCAAAAAAACAACCAAACGATTGAGCATAAAATGATTGGTCCTTTCACTCACAATGTTGCCAGAATATTCCTGCAGCATTCAGGCTGAAGCACATCACAAAGCAGAGATCCCATATTTTTTTTTGGGGGGGGGGAATCGTCCATTCTATTCTACATCTTGAGAAGTACAAAAAGGCAGAGCCTAGGGTGAAATTTCGCCCTAGATTACTGGGTAGCTGTCCTTCAATATAATAAGCAGGAAATAGGTACGAAATTGTTTGCAGTAGAAGCTTCTCCAAAACATAATTTGCAAGTTTTATGTTAAGTAGTTTTGAATACCTAGAGGTTAATAAGTGAAATGGCTATCACTGATGCTCAAGACAACTTGGTGTATAATTTTAGCATTGGATCAATCTCTAAATGGCCATAAATAAATAAAATAATGGTATTAAGCATGTTCAGTAAGGCTAGTGAGAATGTGTATTATTGACTGTCAAACTGGAAGAGTGAATGAAAGAGGCAAAGGAATCAAACCAACTGCTGTCCTTTGAATTAAGTAACTTCACTAATAAGATATACCTGCAATACAGTTTTCATTCTAGCGTAACAAAAAGGGTCGTGAAATGCTTTATACACAAAATGTTAAGCATGTTTACTCAAATTTAAGAATTAAATTAAATAAAAAACTCAGTATTGGAACAATTGATTCATCCTAGAGAGTAGAATATTATATGCAAGATGAACGACTTTCTTTACAAGGCAGAGTATTGAGATAAACAGATTTTTCCTTCAGCTGTCTCCAGACTATTACTTTTTCATTAGTAGGATTTGAAGTTACCTATAATTATAACACTTAAAATTAGCTCATTGGTGGTTACTGGCAGATTGAGAAACAAATAAGTAAAAAATAATTTTTAAAAACCAGATCTTTGTTTCATTACAACATCAGAATATAGACATTTTTATATTTTCAAATTTTTAGGATTTATACACATAATTGACTAGATTATGTTTTTCAATTTGCACCGAATAAGTGCTATTTCAAGGTTTGGTTGGTTGGGTTTTTTTTTTTCCTGAAGTGCAATATTTATTTATTTGGCTTTAACAAGATACATTTGTTTCTTGTGCACAGCACTGGTATTTTAAGTAGGAGGAATTCAAGAGTCACTATTTTTTGTTTAAAACTTGTAAGACTTTGCACAGGTGTGCTAGTATTGTACTGTATAGCATCACATACTTGAGTTTTGAAAATAAAAACATTGTTTCAGAATCTTTTGAGTTACTCGTACTGTATGTGATTTATACATTTTGTGTATATAATAGCGATTCCTGTAAAGAACACATTTAGAATAAAAGAATAGAATAGAATAAAAACATTATCACTTTAAATGTACACTAATCAGCATACATTAAATGAAATTTCATTGCATCGCATTCATCTCTCAAATCATGAGATAACCATTATACATATACCCACATACGCATATATGACAGAGAAATTTTAGTATGAACATACTAAGATTTTTATTCTGCAAGATTTTGCTTTATTAACATAGAATAAACACTGAATTCACAATTGTTCTGTCTTCATAGATAGGAACTTTGCCCATAAACTGACACGGAAGCAAAAAATGATGATTATTAATTTTCAGACTTCCTTTTTTGCATCATTTCTAGACAGGGCTGGCCAAGAACATTTTGTTGTCTGAGGCAAAGCAATTGGTACCTCTACCCACAGGGTGCATGGTACCTATGGCAATTTTGGAACAGAGGTCAGAAAACTGAGCAAACACCACTTTCAATCCCTACTATGTTCAACATTACTTTCACTTAACGTATTTGGGGAATGATATGATTAAGTGTTGCTCAATTAGAACTCCCAGGAGCCTCAACTACAATGGTGAGAGAAGCTGGGATTTGTGGTTAAATAACACCTGGAAGCATAGTTTCCCCAGTCTTAAGCTACATGATGGTGTCAAATAGTAATAGTCGAAGTTGATAGGATTCCCAAATTTTAGAATGTGGTTAAGTAGCATAGTGTGGAGAACAGACTGTTTGATCAGAGACACATAAAATGGATTTTTAATGCACCTGTCTACTGAAAAATAACAAAAATATTAATTAACTAAAATATAGCTAAAATATAAAATTATATTGATAACAAATAAGATGTTAAAACAGATGGGACTTGGGAAATTAAAAGCTTACCCTAAGTAAAGAAGATTTTGGGCTTCACAAGAAATGGAGGACCTCTTCTTTGGCAACTTCTTAATTCTGGGAGGAGCAACTAAGAAAAATCTGTCTTGTGTCAAAACTGACCAAGTATGTATATTTAATTTGGATGTTTTAGAGTTTTTATGGTTTTAAAATGTTTTAGATTTTTAATTATCACATATTTTTTAAATTGTAAGCCACTCAGAACCATTGACAGAGGTGGGTGGCTATAGAAATTGATTGGTTGAATGAATGAATGAATGAATGAATGAATGTCCTCATTGCAGTTCCCTAAGTATATATTTCCCCTTTTTCTGCATGTGCAAAATTGACAGGCCTTTCTAATTTTTTGTTAAATCTGAAGACCAATTTTTATGGTGGGAAACAGCAAGAAATGTAGCATGCATATCACTGGTCAGGGGATACTGCTTTAGAGTATCCTGACATTTCCCCACCCATACTGCTGCCAGTAATCTTCCTCATTGGCTTTGTAGTGTCTGGCTGCTGGAAAGGGTAGCAAGTATCATCTACAGTACAAAACTATAATTTTCCCACCTGTTTTAAAGGTTCTTATTTATATTTTCTGTCTCAGTAGATAGTGCACTTAGTTGACCTTGGCTGATTCAGGAAAAGGTAAGTAGGGTTCTTCCTGGTTAATAGTAGGTTGGAAGACTAGCTGTATGTTAAGCTACAAAGTTAAAAAGATTTCCAGCATCAGGCAATGGAAAACCACTTCCATATTCTTGCCAAGAGAACAACATGTACGTTTCTTGTAGGTCCCAGGCCAGTAGTTCTTAAAACGGGGGTAGTTACCTCTAAGGGGTTAATTTGGACATATCCTGGGGGTAAAGGGAACCATTTTATTTGCTTGTTTGTAAATCAGAGATTGAGTTTTGGACTGTTGCTACTGAAATGCTTGTATGCAACAACAGTCTGATTTGGTAATTCTCTTGCTGGTGGATTTGATGACATTCAATGCTTTTAAAAAAGGAGTAATTTGATCAAACAGTTTAAGAACCACTGTCCTAGGAGCTGTGTTTGACTCAAGGGCATCAGTAGCTGCACTTTTCTATGAAGGAGATCTCTTAGACAATTTTGTAAAGTGGCTACAAAAAGAGATTAAAATATCAGCACATAACACATCCAGAATAAAAGTAACAGCAAAAACAAAATGCACCATTTAAGCAAAAATGTAGATGCTAATAATCTCACGCTCAAAAAAAATGACAATGTGAGTATCAGGCAAACCTTTCTTCAGATAGCATTTCACACTTGGAAAGATCTGGAGTAGGAACCCACTTGCCTCATTTTGCTGTGGCATCTTAAGGTCCAAGAACATGGGAATAGATATTCCTTGAAGTCCTTAAATTCAGTTCATCTTTCGACCCAATATTAATTTTGAAAATAGTTTAGACCTCCAGATTCAGTGAGTAGATAAATTCTTCCATCACAAATAGCCAAGCCATGTTACATCTTTTTCCTTGTAAAATAGCTGCATGAGTTGGATGAAGGATGAGCAAATAGCAAGTGGCTAAACAGGAACTATTACAGGATGACCACCTGAGGTACACTGGGAAATCTTCCCGCTGTTTATAAGAACAAGACTATTACACTATGTTATCTCTCTTCCTCAGATGTATATTTTCTGAGTCAGCACTCATTGTATTTTCCAGAATGCCCATGACAGGTTGGGAAGAGGTGGGGGGAGCTGTCATGTGTTTCCAGATAGTGACCTTAGTCAGTGAATGGCTTTTGAACAGAGCAACAAGTTCAGCTACGCTTGTAAAATAGTCATATTTAGCATCCTTAATACTCAAAGTGGTAAAAGAGGAAATAAAGAAGCAGCAGCTGTTTAGCAACTCATGAGAAAAGAACATATTGGAAGTGTTCAAAAGGCGATACTGCATCACACTGCATTTCCAACATTGGAGGAAAAGAAGCAATCTGCCTGAAGCTCTCAGCCCTTTGGTGTTACCAACAATGGCATTCCATGGTAGAACTGTCTCCTTTTTCTTTTCAATGTGGGTGGCAAACTTCATGACACAAGGCACAATTCTTCTGAAAGGTATGTTTCCATAAAGTGCTAGTTTTTCAACATATTCTGTCTTGTACCAAGGAAGGGTATCTTTTAAATAAAAATTGCAATATTATAAGGTAGAGAAGAGAACACAGTTATTTCCAGGAGCAACAATGTTGGTCTTTTATGTATTTATTTAGAGCAAGAAGCATTAAAGAAAACTTAAAGTCTAAGGAAAGTTTAATGGCCAAAGTTCTAGCAAAGTTGTAGCAAATGATCTTCAATCTGTTCAAATTACAAAGATCACTAGCCATTTTTGTTTCTCAGATTGATAAATCATAGTTAAGAAGAAGATGCTGTACAAACTAGCAAAATTGCAATGTGCAGAATTAATTTTATTTAATTCATTTTTTTGCTCATTCAAATACACTTTGCTGGTTGGTGCAGTGTCTCTTTTCTAACAAAAATATGTTAGTTTAAGATAAGGATGGAATTTTCATGGACTAGAGCTAATTTTGTCATGTGGTTGAAGGACTGTGGTAAATTAGGAGGCACGGAGGGGAGAGGAGGCATGGATAGGGTGTCAAATGAAAATATTATGAAACAATTTCCTGTTCTGAGCACTTGCCGAATGAAAAATAATAACATTTCATATTACAAAAAACAAGTACCTTTAGAATGTGTGTTCTGCTAGGTGATATATCATAATTCCATTGTATAGTGAGATGAGAAATATATATATATATATTGCTAAGGGTGAGAACAGTAAGGGCCTTTTGGGGTTTCTTGCTTTTGTATAGGAAGTACTAGCAACTTACTTTTAAAAAGACTGTTTCTTGCACTAAAAGTCTGCTTCTTCCTACAATCAGAATTTGTCTCAATCATCACACCTTTTGATCTATTCTTGTGGGATACAATTAGTGGTAGTATTTTGAGGGGTGGTTTTAGTTTTCAGATATCACCACTGTTGTGAATGCCTTTCTGGTAAGATATTTAAGTATTAAAAAGTCTAAACTCATTATTTTCTTGCTGTCAACAAATTCAATTTAGTCATAAAAAAACGTCACTGGAAAATTTTTTGTGATAACAGGCAGTCAGCATTGGCAGATGCCATTGTTTACTGATCCTATTAAAAAGACATTATGAGATAGTGGCAACAGACTTACAGTTAGAAATTTTTGAGCATTACTGGAGGGAAAGAAAGATTCATTTAGAAAGGACAGAAAGAAATTAAGAGTAATGCTAAACTTACTGAAGTTAGAATACATGTCTAAGACAAAACTGGTCAAGGGCTTTTTTTTCCCCTGAAGGCCACAGTCCTTTAAGGATAACTGGTTGGCTGAAATATGTGTGTGAGTTCAAAGCAGTCCCCAATTCTTTTTTTCTTCCCCTGAGAAACCCAATTTTGTCTATTTTCTGGCACCCTTTCTCTTCCCTACCTACCCTTGTTTTCATGCATCAGACTATCTGAACCCACTTCAGATCTTTTTTTAAAAAAATAACGTTATTGACATTTTTAGTAAACACAGTAAAGGCTAGTATAAATTAAACTAGAAGAAAAAAGAAAAGTAAAAGGCAAATTTAGAAGATGGAGGGAAAAGGAAAAAAGAAATAACGAAATAATTAAGAAGTGGCTTCCAACCTTTATCATACCAAGCATAAGTTAATATAGTAATTTTTCACCCTCTTTTAAAATTACAAATTTAAAAAACTCTTTCCATAGCCTACTATTTATATGTAATCCACAAATTATCATCTTTTCAGTCCTGGTTCGACAAAAAGTCCATCAGAAGTTAGAAATCAGAAGTTACCAAAGATATTAAAGAATGTATCCCTAATCAAATAGTCCCACTTTATATTTCTTCTTTTTGCTCTTCACAGTCTCAACCTTTCGATCATTCCAATGTTATTGCAGGATTTGATCTTTCATCAATCTTTGGTAGTCTGAAGGGAATCTTCAAAGCTTTCACCATCTTATTTTGTAAATCCTATAAAGGGGCGTTGTTGGGGATTTCTCAATGCTGGATACATGGTTTGGCCCACACCAAACATTTTGCTTAATCTCACTGCCCAGGTCTCATAGTTTTGGCAGAGAGGTAGATACCACACCAAATTCTCTAGGAAATTAATCTGATATTTGAAAGCAGCTCTTCCCTGTCCTTGTCTGACATTCAAACCCACCTTCTCCAACTGGGTGTCAACTGGATGCATTGGGAACACCATCTGTGTTGAATGTGTAATGCTGTTCTAAGCATTATACCAATTGGATCTTATAAGTAAGACCTACATCTAAAGTATCTTGGATACAAACATCTGTAATACCTGGGGATCTCTGTCACTCACTTGAATATTAGCGAATCAGGACTGAGTAAAGGTACATGTTTTGTAATGCAAATAAATATGTAAACATTAAATATCCATTAGTAATCATTTTGATATATATTTCTGCTTATTTGCAGATATTCGCACGTCAAACTGCAGAATTGCGGGTGTAACAGTTATTGCAGATAAGCATAATATTAATTTTAATTTTGCTGAAGCACAATCAGTTTGCAGGCAGTTGGGATTAACGCTAGCACAAAAATCCAAGATTGAAGCTGCTTGGAAGCATGGCTTTGAAACTTGCAGGTACAGAAAATCTTTACAACATTTACTTTTAATGTTTTATGCTAATGTATGTACAGATTACCTTTTTCAATGCCATTTTAAAAATAAAATATCATTATTATTATTATTCAGAAATACATCAAGATTAGAAGCATGCAAACAATTAAAAATTAAATAGCCCCTCTTATTCTTAAAGCAGAAAGAGTTGGTTATTTATTCCCAAATTAAATGTATTCCCTTTTTTCTCTACAGGTTCATATGCATAGATTTAAAACTATTATGTATATTATTTGTGTATAAATATGAATGAGCGTGGCTTCAGATAAGCACTTGAAGTTCACTTAAATGTATACCTAATAATGTGCAACATTTGTGTTCTTGAAACTTGAAACAGAAACTGTCTATGCCTATCACAAACTTCTTGAAATTTTCCCTCAGTTTTCCAAAGGATGAATTATCCTGTGTCATTGAGGATTGCTTTTCACTGCACCTAACCTGAACATTTTTGAATCTTTTTTTTACTTTTTGCACAAATAATTCAAGTTGTGGATTACACATGGCATTTGAGTAAAGTGACCAGTGCAAACTCCCCAAATGAAAATGAATTGTCAAGACAAAAAGAAACATCTATTGACTTTAACTTAACTTAAATTAAAATTAATAGCACTAATTATTATTTACCATGTATTTCATAGCTTTCTCCTTTTGAAATATTTAATACCTATAACTTTTGGAGAGACTCTGAAGACTCCAAATTTTAAAACTAAACAGAATCATTTCCTTCTGAGTAAAGAAGAGTAGGCTAAGAAAGTAACTTCAGATATGATATTATTAGCTTCAGGACTGAACAAGGAAGGTGGAATTATAAAACCAAAGAATAATATTGGGAAAGAATACTAGTTGGGGAATTCTGGGAATTGAAATCCACAAATCTTCAAGCTGCCAAGTCTGAGAAACACTGTTTTATACAGTACCGTATATATAAACTTTGAAAAGTGACACTTCATTGTTGCTAGGGTCATATATCTAACAAGAAAAAAATGCTTTTTACTCTAGTTTTGGCTGGGTAGCAGAAGGCTATGCTGTAATTTCTCGGATAACTCCAAATGAAAAATGTGGTCAGAATAAAACTGGGATTCCTATCTGGAGAATACACACAGACAGGAAAGCTCGTGTTTATTGTTACAATTCTTCAGGTAAGTGGGATGAGATATGGATTATAATAATATTTTACACCAGAATCCCTCCTGAAAGAGTTAAGGTAATAACAATTTTGGAGATTTCCATACTGCTAGAAGATTGTGTGACTTCAAATATTCTAATATACACAGCTTCACTGTACAATAACTTCCTTAGGAGCCTGAGAAACTCAGAAATTGCTAGTCAGCTAAGCCACTGTTGACAAGGTTATCTGTTTTTCCCTTAGTCAAAGTTTGTAGCATGGAAGAGCATTATGAAATTTAAATTGCATTAGGTATGCCCAAAATATATTGTTTTCTAATTTAAAAAGTTATACAGCTAGTCCTCAAATTACAAAAACCACATCTGTAAAGTTCTACCATGTTCCAATAAGATGAAACAGTATTGTAGTAATGGTTAGGTTCACAGATAATACTTATCCATGTTTATTTTATTGTATTTTATTGAATAAACTATAGTCGGCTGGATTTACTGACGTCTGCCCAAAATATGCTAAGTTGAAAAGAAACCAAATTTTGCTTTGTGTGTAAATTCAGGCAACATGTTGTATGTATCACAGTTTGCAAACCATTGCTTCATAAGTACAGATAGTCCTCAACCTACGACCACAACTCAGCCCAAAATTTATGTTGCTAAGTGAAAAATTTGTGAAGTGAGTTTTGTCCCATTTTATGACTTTTCTTGCCACATTTGTTAAGTGAATCACTGCAGTTGTTAAGTTACTAACATGGTTGTTAAGTGAACCTGGCTTCCCGATTGACTTTGCTTGTCAGAAGGTCGGAAAAAGTGATCATATGAGCCCCAGATATGGCAGCTGCCAAGCATCCGAATTTTGATAATGTGACTTTTTTCAATGTTGTTGTAACTTTGAACGGTCACTAAGTGAACTGTTGTAAGTTGTAAGTTGTTGTAAGTTGATGTTCTGACCCAGCCTGTGCTGATTTCAATGTCTCTGAGTTGCCTACCGGGAGGCTCTATTAGCACTTCAACCCCAACACAGAGAGTTCTGACCAATCTGGGGAGTGGCAAAGAAATCCTAGCAAAGAAATTTGACAGAGGGAAATCTCCTGTAGTATGAACGGTTGTCTCCAACAATTGTTGACTCCCACACCTGGGATGGGCCCCAGCTGTTCCTCCCCTTTCCTCAGCTCAGGCCCCAAAAACAGCTGTCTCTCCGCCTGAGCATGAGTAGATGGGCTCTGCATCTGGGTCTGAGTCCTCTTGCTCCACAGACCCTTCTGCAGGCCCCCATGGTAACCCAGGCACTCCTTCCGCCTCCTCTGACTCATCTGACGATGAACCACAACAGTTGAAAACTATCTGTATTGTGTTAAAATTAAGGATGGGTCACCAATAATATTTGCAAGAAATTCTTCTGAAGTTGACTTCTCCTCCTGGAGAAGATAGCCTGTTTATGGGAGTGTTCCTTTACCTGCTTTCTCCCAACTTACAGGATGCACTTTTGGGGGATCTGCACTTGGCCACACTCTCTCAGAGATACAAAATCTCTAAAGACACATAGCATCTCTATCACAAGGTTTGCTAATCATTAATTTCACTACAGTAATAGTTTTAATTTAATATTTTTTAAAATATTTGTTGCTTTGAGTAGAAGGATGGCTTTTAAATAAAAGAAATAAAGAAATCCCATTAAAGAGCATTAAAAAGAAGAAAACTGCAGAATATTTTGCCCTCTAAAATAATCAAAATGGACCAGAATAAAGAATACTATAATCTCATTTATACTTGCAAGGAACCTGGAGTTCCTATGTTGTCATCTAGAATTCTCCTTGTACTTATCTCAATGGCATTGATTGAAGGAGAAGTACATCTTTTAATCAGAAATGATTATGAGGCCTTCAGTATCACCCTGGAGATAGAATTTGATCACTTGGACAATTTGGGTTGGTAATGTACTTTCTGAGATCTCAGGAAGCATTTTTAAAAAACTCAAAGCTGTTTCTATTTGACTCCAAATAAAGAGAAAAACCAAGCTTTATTGGATGGCACTTGTTTGAAACGTGAAAGATGCCACAAGAAAATTGGAAGGTAGGCCTGAACACAGTTCTCCCAAGAACTCTTACAGGGAAAGATGTGTAGAAAATTATTTGATATTGGAGTCCTGAATGTTTTGGTCTGTCTACTTTTAAAGGGAAATCTAGGCATGATCCTAATACTAATTTTTAAACTATAAGCTGTCTTTTAAGGAGGCATAATACCCAGTTTTGGTCACCATACTATAAAAAAAGATTTTGAGATTCTAGAAACAGTGCAAAGAGCAACAAGGATGATTAGGGGACTGGAGGCTAAAACATATGAAGAATGGTTGCAGGAACTGGGCATTGCTAGTCTAGTGAAGAGAAGGACCAGTGGTGACATGATAGCAGTGTTCTAATATTTGAGGGGCTGTCACAGAGAAGAGGGGTTCAGCCTATTTTCCAAAGTACCTGAAGGCCAGACAAGGAATAATGGATGGAAACTGATCAATGAGAGATTAAACCTAGAAATAAGGAGAAATTTTCTGACAGTGAGAACAATCAACCAAACTTGCCTTCAGAAGTTGTGGGTGCTTCATAACTGGAAGCTTTAAAGAAGAGACTGGACAGTCATCTGTCAGAAATGGTATAGGGTCTCCTGCTTGAGCAGGGGGTTGGACTAGATGACCTGTAAGGTTCCTTCCAACTCCGTTATTCTATTCTATTCTATTCTATTCCATTCCATTCCATTCTATTCTATTTTAAGGAGTCTGCTTTAATAACAAGCAAGCAGCTATGTTTTTTGTCATGGCTGTTCATGGTAATAGGCATGTTTATAATATAATGCAGAACTCAAATGATCCTTTTGGCTTTTCCTTAGAGACTCATAGCAATATCACAATGCAGCTGTCATTTACATACTATTCAGTTCATTAAAATGTATCATCACATTTCCTGTCAGGGACCGACATCAAGAAC
>JANHFL010001029.1:105750-118376 GCA_032468155.1 Oxyrhabdium leporinum
GTCAATCCCACTTATTTGTATTTTAAACTCCTTTCCCCCCCCCCCCCCCCCGTTCCATTTGTTTTGTCTGTCTCATTTTTTCATCTCCTTTTTCATTTGACTCCTTGTCTTCCTGGGCGTCTTGAAAGGTCAGTGTCTCTTGTATTGTATTTCCCATAGTCTCCAATCATTTCAAGATTTCCTGACAATGTCTTATCCACGCCTCTTTTACGTCTTGAATTGTTGATGCCAACTCTTCCCAAATTCCACTCCATTCTTCTTGATGAGACATCTTGTTAAACTTATGACCATGGCAGCATCTTCGTGGTGACATGGTTTACATTCAGATGCTTGACAACTGAGTCATGTTTATGAGGGGTACAGTGTTCAGGAGTCATTTTGCGACCTTCTGACAAGTAAAGTCAATGGAGAACCCAGATTCACTAATTTAAGAACTGCAATGATTCACTTAGCAAATGTGGCAAGAAAAGTCGTAAAATGCAATAAATTGACTTAACAATTTTTTCATTTAACAACATAAATGTTGGGCTCAATTGTGGTTGTAAGTTGAGGACTACCTATACTTGAAGAGAATTTAAAAATTAGTGTCTCCTTTTCAAGTAAGAGCATTTGGATTCAACTAACCAGTTTTTGGTATAATAATAACTGGAATACAGGTAGTCCTCGACTTATATCCACAACTGAACCCAACATTTCTGTTAATAAGTGAAACATTTGTTAAATGAATTTTGTCCCATTTTATGATCTTTCTTGCCACAATTGTTAAGTGAATCAGTGCAGTTGTTAAGTAAGTAACAAGATTCCTTATTGGCTTGTAAGACGGTTACAAAAGGTGTTCACGTGACTCTGGGACACTGCAGCTGTCGTAAATATGAATCAGTTGCTAACTGTCCAAATTTTGATCATGTGACCATGGGAATGCTACAAACGGTCATAAGTGTGAAAAACGGTCTTAAGCCACTTTTTTCAGTGCTGTTGTAACTGAATGATCATTACATAAACTGTTTTCAGTTGAGAACTACCTGTATCTCAATTTGGGGGGAACAACTCTGCAAAATGATAGCCTATTAAAACAGGTTGCTAGAATTCTGAAAAATTCTTGTACTAAACAATGCAGTTACAATTTAAATTACATTTCAAACTGTAAAATTTAGGAATTATTTTAATGTTCAAGTGTTCATTTTAGAAATTAATGCTTTCAACTTTCAAGCCTTGATTTATTTACTCTTTGGAAGTTCCACTCAACCCTATGAGCAACAGTTATAACAGGCATTACATTTCCCTGACTTTAATGTTATTACTTTTTAAATCTTTCATAATACTGTGATAATGTATCTTGTATATTGTTTTTAAATTAATGTCAATTAATAGATATTACAGTTTTACAATTGTTCTTTGTTTGGTTTTTTAAGATTTAAAATAACTACTTTGTAATACGCTCAGAAAACTCCAGCTATTGGATAGATTAAATATATATTTAGTAAAATGTAGAATGACAAATTGGAGCATAAAATAAATTATAGTCTTTAAATTATAGCTCTTTCTGCACCATAAGTATAATTTGAGTTTTTTTTGCAGGTCTAATATGTTCTACTCCTTAATGGTCAACCAAATTTTGCTGTGCACTGTTATTTTCTGCATGGCTTCACCTGAATGAATGTTATTCTCTCTCCATTTAAAAAGTACTTGAGTTCAGTCTACAGAGTTTTAAACTTATAAACTTGCGATTGTCAGTCATTATATTTTGTATTTTAGGAGTTACTAAAATAGGGGTTACTGTGTTGTTAATAAAAATGTGCATTTACAGGGTGTTAATTTCCAAATTAAGAATATGCTTGAATTAAGTGTCAGTCGAGTTGGATTTAATCTGACTTCGTATCTGGTTAGCTCTATATAAAGCTAACCAGTTTTATTAAACTATTCCAGCTAAACTATATATAACATGTGGTTAACTTGCAATGTATGCATTGTGAATTAAATGCCATTAGACTATTCTAATACAGTGTTTTAAAATATATTTATTAGAAATTCTCTAAATGTGGAAAGCAGCATTTCGTCCTGGTACCTGAGCTAAAGCAGTCTATCATGGGCCAACAACTCTCAAGCCAAACACACACAGTTATAAATAAGCTACCAGAAAAAGTTGTCAAGCATGTCTCTCTTGTTCGAGAAAGTGGTTTCTTGACATATGAAGAGTTTTTGGGAAGAGTGGCTGAACTTAATGACACGTGAGATTTTTTCCCCCTTTTATACATATAATAGTTTAAGTATTACACAGGAACCTACTTAAGGCATTTGAGAATGAATTATTAGCAATATATACTATATAGGGCTGCTTAAGTTCTAATAAAAATAGGACAATTGCATTACTTGGTGTGGTATAATATTTAGATTCTCAGGATGTGTTCAGTCATATCTTAAACCACAACAAATACTTTGCGATCAGGATTTTATCAGATGTATATTGTAATGTTTTTGAAATTGAAACTAGTAGATATGAGAGAAGCTTATTTCCTTTATTAAAGGCACCATAATAAATTACATAAGAGTAATAAAAATAAATCTAGTACTCATTCATTGAAATCTCCCAATGGTAGTTAAACCAATCAGTGCAAATCTTCTAAACCACAGCTTAGCCATATTAATGTTGAACTACTTGGAAAATACTTTACTCTTTGCAATTATAACTTTATTAAAAATGTGTCCTAAAATTGAATCCCTATTGGATATGAATACATTTTCCAAGTCTTGCTTTAGGAGGAAAATAAAGCTCTTAAAAATACTGTAGTTGCAAACATATAATGTTGCTTTATAGTGATATAAAGTATATTAGATAATTGATATACCTAACTCAGCAATTATCTATGGTGACTAGTAATGTCTCTCCAGGATATCTGATAGGGATCTTTATCTGGTTATGAAGGAATTAAGCCTGACACCTTTTGTGTGTAAACCATATACCATTCATTTATATACAATTCTTAAGATCAAAAGTGGCATGAAAACACATGTTTTATATCAACACATATTTGTATAAAATATAAGTTTTCCAGCATTTTGGTTGGAATCATAACACATAATTATTTTAAAATTGTCCACCTGCAGAACCAAAATGAAGATGAATCAGAGAAAGAATAATTATATTCCCAAAAAGCCAATTCAAAGAAAGATTAATGTTTATGTTACAAGCACTGGGCTGCAAATGATTTCCTTGATTCGTTCCCCTGCCAATCCTCTGGAAACAGTCTTACAGGATCGGAGGCTTTTATATGAATGGTGTTGGCTCTTAGCAAAATTCTTCCAAACTGGATAAAGACGATATCAACAAGTCTTTTCATGAAAGCAGCTTGGAAAGGGGCTGAGTGGGAAAACCAATTTCCACCAAATCCATTCCACAGATCACCTTATTCGGATTCAATCCTATGTTTGAAAATATATTTGCTTGCAATTTGTACATCATATTTACTGTAATGTTTAAAGTGTGTGTATTCTAGTGCTACATTTATAGAATGTTAAATAAATGTTAAATAATTCCAGAACTGCACAATTAGCTTCGGGCCAGAACAAGCATCTGTTATTTGAAGTGCAGCCAGGGTCTGATGCTACAGCTTTATGGAAGGTGGCTGTTCGGATAGTTTGCACTAAAGTAAGTTTATCAGAATCTTAAATTCTCTAATCCATAGCAACATATAAATGCATACTAAGCATAAATTTGGTGGATGTTCATGGTTAATTAGAAAAAATGCCACCTTTTCATAACTTATTAAAAATACGTAGTTTGCAGTGTTTATAATGTTTTGCTTGTCATAATTGTACCAATGTGCCATTATTAATGTGCCATTGACTATTCTGAACATTATAAAGGCATTTGTAGCATCTCAGAATGTCAAATTTCTAAGTTTAGGAACTCTTGATTACATTGCTCTAAAAATAAAATTAGAATAAATAGTAAGATATTCAAGAAAAATGATAATGCTGCTCTCTGTGTTATAGATAAACAAGACAAGTGGTATTGTGGAAGCTTCAAGAATCATGAACTTGTATCAGTTCATTCAACTTTATAAAGATATTACAAGTCAAGCATCACAGGTTCTTTCACAGAATGCTCCCTCAGAAGGAACAGCAGAAGATCTGTCATCTGTTGAATCTTGTCAGGCTAGCCTTTGGATGGGAAGGTATTTGAAATTTAAAACTTTAAAAATGTTTGAATTTGTCCAGTTTCTTCTTGCGACAGCAAGGACTTTTGTAAACTTGATTCAATTTAGGTGAAGGTTGCCATTTACTATAAAAATGTACAGTGAATGAATGCTTGGTTATTTTTTGGCTTTTTTCTTACTGAACATACATGTAAGTGAAAAGGCATCCTCTTGCAGAGAGGCATCCTCTTCGTCCTTTAGTGATGAAGATTCATATTTTTTTTGGGGGGGGGGGGAATCTACCATTCATATTAATTTTCCTCATTCTGGAAAATTTGAGATTATTCAGAGAGCTGAAAGAACATTAAATTACTTCTATGTTAGAAAACTATTGGAAATAGGCACCTAGATAACAGGAATAGTTATTTGCCATTGTATACAACAGTAGGTGTGTTTGTGTATGTAAATGTCTGTTTATGCACCACTCAGTATACAATCTTTAGTAATTGTGTACATGTTGAAGAGAAGCAAATAACAAACTTTTCTTATTTGTACATCAGTCTATTATTCTTCTTAAACACTTTTTAACATTAATGTGTGTCATAAGTTTCATTTATAGAACACCATTTTTTTGTATAATAATGGTCTCCTTCCTCCTTTCTTAGGACAAAACCCAGATAATTTCTTGCTAGTTGAATGTGAAATTGCTTTAGTGAACTAGGGGTTAGAAGATTATAAGTATTCATAGTAAAATATTTAACAAGAAACAATTCAAGGTATACTACATATACAATTACAGTTCTGGATATCTTTGATTGTGAATAAATAATATATTTGCACTGTAGGGTGAAACAGCTTACTGATGAGGAAGAATGTTGCATTTGTATGGATGGACGTGCTGATCTGATCTTGCCATGTGCCCATAGCTTTTGTCAGAAATGTATTGATAAATGGTAAGTCACTTAGTTAAATCTCATAAACAAATATACCATGTTTAATGAAGAAAGGAAATGAACCCTTCTTTTCAATGCCACCTCAGATTTCCAAGTTCTAGTCCTGGAGATTTCACATGCATACAAATATGTGTATTTTATATGCATATTTGAGTAGTTATATATATATATATGCTTATATGCATGCTGCTCAGAAACCTTACTTCAAGAGGCATGCCGGCACAAAGTAAATTAATATTAGTTAATATTCTTTTAATTTAAATCCCTGTAAAATAAGTCAGTCGATTTGTAAATTAATCAGTCTTACTTTTGTATGTACGTGCACACAAACTTTTTTCTCAGAAACACAGAAGCTCATTTACATTCACATATATGCCTCTCCTTTCCAGCAAAACCAGCAAAAATAAAATCAGATAAAACTGAATGAAGGTTTGATGACAGGATAGAGTAATGGATAGTGAAGCCAGAGGTGGGACAGAGCAAAGTAGGATGGAGATATGAGACCAAAAAAAATGGTATCTGAATATGGAAGGGGAAAATAAGTACAGTGGTACGTCGGCACTCATTGCTAATAGGATCCAGGACGCTCAGTGAATACCAAAAACATTGAGTACCAAACAAATTTTTCCCATAAGGAATAATTTAATGAGTCAAAAGGTTGCCAATACTAACA
The DNA here is from genome assembly GCA_032468155.1 of Oxyrhabdium leporinum. Classification (NCBI taxonomy): domain Eukaryota; kingdom Metazoa; phylum Chordata; class Lepidosauria; order Squamata; family Cyclocoridae; genus Oxyrhabdium; species Oxyrhabdium leporinum. The sequence continues at coordinate 111,513 of JANHFL010001029.1, forward strand.
AGCTCTAGCTTGTGCGTTGAGTACCAAACAAACAGAACAAAATTTTCACTTCAAAATGTGTTGAGTACCAACTTTGATGAGTTTTAAAGCAGTTGAATACCAAAGGTACCGCTGTAATTATTTTCCTCATACAGTGAAATGAGGTGGGGGCAGGAGCTGGAATCAAGGATAGAGGAGGCTCCCTGTGCATTTTTCAGAGTTCTCACTCTCAGTGAGCTGGAAGTAGTTCCCCTTTTCCAGTACCACCTCTACTTCAAAGTTAACAATTTAGGAGAAGGAACTTGTCTTTCTTTTTGAATAAAACCGGTACCAATATTTTAGTTAATAGTGCTTTATTTAAAAAATTATATACTTCTTTTAAATAAGGCTTGCTAATTTGAACAAATCTATGCCCGTGTGGCACAAAGCTAATTCAGTTTGACGCTATTTGAAGCTAAATTTTAACAAATCACCATGTAATATGAAATCAGGCTTTGCTTTATTTATCAAGAAGTAAAATTGTGCCTTTTTAAAATAACAAAGCATTCTGATTTCAAAGAGCTGCCAATTTCACTTTAAAAGCGAATGAAATCTGAGGCATCTAGTTTTGTTGGAACAAAATGTAACTTCAAGCAGTCGTTAAGCAAGGACTACCAATACATTGTTTTCCACTGCATTTAAGATAGTAAAGTGTAAAACTAAAGACGTTTGAGCAGTGAGGCAGAGACATCTTCAGTAGAAGAATTCAGCCTAGTTATATTTCAGTTTTTCTGCTCCATTTATTTCTTAAGTTATATGTATTGTGCAAGGAAATTAATTAAAAATGTTTCTGTATGTTTGTACATTATGCAAAACCTTTCATGACAAGCTGATGTTGAACAGCTTACAAAATAAACTATAAAATACATAAACCAAAAATCAACAATCCAGCCACATGTCACATTAAGTCAAAATTACTGAACTAAACAACTATTCTGCATAGAGGTAGAATAACACATCAGTGCCTCCCAGATTGGAAAATTGTTTGGAAGATAGTTAAGGATCTAAATGAGAACTCTAAATATTTTGCCTCTTAATACAGTCCCAACCTCACAAAAAAGCCAAAACAGATCTGAAAATTTCAGCTGTCGTGCCATTCTGCTATACTGATAGGGTTTGCTGTATCCTTAGCCAAGTGATAGGTGAATGAAGTCAGTATTTGTTGAAAGGGCAGCTGGTTACTTTAAATTACAGACATTTGGGATAATGTAAATTTTTCCAATTTAAAAAACAACAGGTGGTTTTTCTTTCGAGGTTTAAGATCTCATTGCTGGGTGGCTTTCAAAAACAGCTGTTAGGGTTCCAAGTAACAGACCCAAAGTAATCAAAACTCTGAGGTCTAGTGTTTCCTCAAAGTATAAATTTATTAGGAATGTCATATTGGCACAGCTTGTGAAAACCCGACTTGGAAGGATCCGAAGTTTTCCCCACCCAAATCAAACCCCAAACTCCTTGCCCCCAGGTCACACGTCCATCACATGGTCCAATCAGGTTGCAGCCCCAGTCCTGGCTGGCTTTGGTCCATGCCTCTCCTGGTAGAGCATCCTTGGCTCTCATGGGAAAAAATGTTATTTTGGCTACACATCCCCAGCTATCACGTTCCCACAGCTCCAACCGGCCTTACTGTGGCAGCCCTGAAGATGCTCCCAAAATGGCTTCAGGGCTGACAACAGGTCTGCACAATCTATGTTGGGGATATTTTCACTGTTATTTTTAGCTCGGTCTCATAGATAAAACACTCGTCTTTAGCCCTTTGTCCAAGGTCTTGTTATATCTTACCCTGAGAGAGAAAATAGTCATGCACATTATCAGTACAAAATCTGAAAAGCAGTGACAGTTTCTTCTGACTTCCTTTGCAGGAGTGGTCGTCACAGGAATTGCCCCGTGTGCCGCCTACAAGTGACTGCTGCAAATGATTCTTGGGTTGTATCTGATGCACCTACAGAGGAAGATATTGCCACATACATACTCAACTTGGTGGATGAGGCAGGCCAGCCCCATGTACCCTGATGTTAGTCTTAACATTCATAGTCTTAACATCTCCCAAGATATCATTCTCATTATTTTTAATTTCTTTATACATTACATTGATTTCTAGAAGCTAAATCATTATTTTTCAATAATGACTAGTTCTGGGAAAGCCTACCTGTAATTATTACTTTCCTGAATTACTCTGATAACATTTATGATCAATACACTATGAATTTTCTGATATTTTATGAGGTACTGCAGTAGGAAGTATTTTAGTTCTAGTAAAGCTGTTAAGTGTTTGTTAAAAGTTGACTTTATTTTCTCAGTTGAAAAATGTGGGTGGTTCGCAAGTCCTGTTGTCTAACACTGTCTAAAAACAATGTTCTAATGCTTAAATGGGAATTAAAATGGCTGGAGTCCTTGAATTTAGTAGTTTCTGTTCTCCCTCCTTTGAAATGTTGCAACTTTTATTGTTGACATGCATTTGATTAGATCAGTAATTGGTATGTTACATTCCTTTTATGGAATCTTTTATGAAAGCAGATTTTTTTTATAAATGATTGACTTTTTCATTTCTACTCAAAGTTAATTTTCTAAATCAGTATTTATTACTTAAAGTTTGTCTATGCAGTATCATGGATAGATCCAGCAAAGTTTCTTCCAATAGCTTCTCTATCAGTAGAAGGCTTCTAATGTAGCAGGCAGCAATCTTTCTTCCCTTTCTCCCATCTCTTCATTTCTTACATGCCTTGAACAGTTGTCCCCTGGGCTAGAAACTCTCCAAAACAGTGAATCTCCGAAGCATAGTGTGAATAGTAAAAAAATCTTTTATATTCTGTTCTTTCTTTGCAAGTGCTTCATGTTAAATTACATGTTAATTATAAAATCTGGCCGAAACGTGTTTATTATTTATTTTGTTTTGTTTAACTTAGCCTTCTATTTATCAGTTTGGAAAATGTGCTATAGCTATGAAATGAGATAGTAAAGCACAAAGATTATTTCTTTTCCTGTAGGTATAATCTGAAGCAAAAAAAGGAATCTTTATTTTTTTGTGATCACTTTGCTTTAATGTAGTATGCATGTTGTAATTAAATATTGGTGTGAGGTATGACAAATGTGTCCTGAGTTGTTACCTTACCAGGTGATATTAATAGATGCCAGAAATCCACCATTTTTCAATCCACAAAATTGGTGCTGAGTGATTTTTTTACAAATTTATTTCAAATGGCAGCTTAAAATGGTTCTAACCCCCAAAAATCAAGTCCTAGGCAGATTGGGCCAGCATAAATTTCCAAATTGATGTACTGATGTTGGATTTTATATTTTTCACAACTGCTATTATTATAATTATTCATAGAATGCATTTGGCCCCACACAAGGGAAGATGGGTTAATAGTTAAATATCATGAAGGGTTTATGGCCTTATTTGAATTGCCTGGTAAATATGTATAATAAAATTGTTTTCTACTGTTGCTGCAATGTTGCACATATAGATTAAACTAATTAAATTGCAAACCTACACTATTAGCTAAAAGATTTCTATAAATCACATCCAGGTATTGAACCTTACCACTTCAGAATATAAACATGTTTTTTGAGAGATTATCAAATTCTGCTTAAATTAGTAAAATAGAAATTAGTGCTTTTCAAAACTCTTATTTAATTTGATGTGCTAAAGTGAAGGTTCAAAGAGCAACTCTTATTACTTAGGAAAGCTTTGTATAGAGAAATTTACATATTGAAAGGATTCTGACAATTGATTTTAAGTGGGCTTTAAAATTCAGAGTAAACAAAACATTTTCTTGTTCTTGTTTTGATATGCTTTTCACTTGTTATAAAACTGATCATGAATTTTATTTTTCCCACACCCTAGATATATTTGGACTTGCAGTGCTATGATTAAAGTGCCCAATATTTTATACTAACATGGTAGAAACAATAATCCATTCTTTTTTTTCTTCATATAAGGTTTGATTGGTAGCACAAATATTTGTGAAGTATAAGCAGTAGATCATTTTTTTCTTTCTTTTTCCTGTCATGAATGTGAGAACTCTACACCAAATTTTGAAATATGGAAGCTTTAAAATATGGGTATGCAGTCCACAGAGGGGACATGAAATTATAGGTTCGGTAATTTCACAATTGTAAATATGTGTAAAGTGAAAATGTGAATTATATAGTGTTTCTATCTTTTTAAATATACACATTAGTACAAGCATTACAATGTGTAATATGTATTATCCATAGTAAATATATATGTAAAACACACACACACACACAAGCATACACACACAAGCACACACACGGTGTTTTACACTTTAACTATGGATCAATTGCTGTCTTCCTTTTCTCTGTTTACATTGTGTTGTGAAGCTATGCCTCTTAATAAAGGACTTTCAGTCTAGATTGAAGATTATAGAAGAAGCTATAACATTTGAAGACATGGAAGAAGAGATTACTACAAGTTGCTTACCCATGCCTTTTGACACATACACTACCACAATAAGCATATGGCAAACTAGAAGCCTATCGTAAGAAATAAATGTGTTACATTATGTAAAACTGCAGCCCAGTTGACAGTTATTCTTCTAGCATTGAATCTGATAATTGACAAATTTAAAAAAGGTTTTTAAAAGACATGTTCAAGAGATGAATTACTGTCATGAGAAGATGCATTCCTTAGGTTTTTTGTGTGAATGTGAACTTTTCTTAGTTTTATATAAGACTGTTAATAACTACAAGCAATTTAATGTATTATGAGTTTTGAGCAATAAACATTGGAATTATTTATCTTTTGTGTAATGTTTAATGAGATACCTTCTGTTAGGTGTTCGAATTCACAGTATATAAACATAAAATAATTTCAAGAAAGTTATGATTTTATATATTCCTATCCAGAGATGTGCAGGTCATTTTGACCCTGTATTGTTTTGAACTTGAAACAAAATGTGATTTGTGTGAGACTAGTTTCTATATTGGGTTGGGTGTGTGTGTGTGTGTTATTCTGACTTTAGAATGAAGTCTGCTGCTTTGAGGCTTAGGACAGAATTCTCTTATTCCCCCAACATTTTGCCACCTAATTTTTCTAGCAGCAGGGACTGGTCTTTCTGTTGCTATTCGTTACTGGATAATTGGAAATGGAAAATTGAAAGCAGCAGCTAACTACATGGCTAACCAGGAAAATACTACTCACACTCTATTCCTGACAGTTGTATTGGTTTTGTTGTTGTTTTATCTTTGTCCTACATAGAATTTGTGGGTTAGTGAGCTTCATACTTGTAACACAGCAATAGGTATGACAGTAATAGTCAAAATTGACTTCAGTTAGAGTTATAGAATAGGACAAACATCAATGAATATATTTGTAAATGTTTAACATTTCCATTTATTAATCTTCATGCTATACATATCTCTGAATATTTTAGACAACAAAATGCATACTGTACATGTGTAACTCAAACCATTTTTCTTGTTTAAGCTGGACATAACTCCCATAATCCCTCTTAAACTGGCAAGGATTTATTTAAATGCTTATTAGGTCATGTTAGCATTCTAGCATCCAAAAGTTCCATGTAGAAACAATACAATTTTAATTATATAAAATAATGTAAGTAAACAAAATTGGCAGCTAAACTTTCAGCCATAAAGTTTCAGCCATCAAAAAAGTATAATAAATAGGTAATTCCCTTCAAGAAAATACCTGGCCTTCAGTGATAATTCAAGATACCATAATTATGGAATAAAGCTTACCAAAATATTTCAAGAACTTGCAATAATAGTACAATTTTAAACCCTTGTAAATTCAGTAGAATTTACTTTAAGGCTCATTAATCTCATACATCTCAATAAGAATGGTAAAAACCATATCTGGTTTTGATGTTATTAAAATCACTTAGTGCTCACTAGAATTTGCAAATAAGCTATTTCCAAATATGCTCCTACTGATCATAACATATGAACTTATTAAAGCAGCTATGTTTTTTCCACTTGTGTTATTCATAATTGCTCTTAGCAGCTTTTACATAAATCTGCATACACAGAACTTGTGTTTTATTTGAATTAGTTGTGCAGATAAACAAATGAAGACTGATTGAACAGCTTCCAAATCAACTGTCGATGCCCAGAGCAGGTACTGGAGAATTTGCCAGTTACAGGGTTTAGCATACTAAAAACACAGGATTGCTGTGTGGTTAGAACTAGCCATTCCTGTTGTACAAGCATTACAGTTGCATAATATTTTGTCATAGTGAGTGTGCTTTAAACTGCTTTTTACTAGAGCAGTGTTTTTGTTTTGTTTTGTAAAAAGTTTTAAAACAAAAACAATATGGAATCCAAGGTTTCCTTTTTTTGAAAAGCCTGCTCTCTGCTCCACCAACTCCAGCTAATTTGTGAGAAGGAAAAAAAGTAACTGGTGATTGCAATTAATAATACCCGTTTCTCCAAAAAGGCCGGGTCTTATTTTCTTTTGACCCCTCCAAAAAAACAGGCCTTCTTTTTGGAGGGTTCTAATTTTTGAGTCACCTCATGGCGGAGGCACTGACAGCCCTGCCCAGCAGGAGCCCGCTGCTGACCCCTCTTCTTCTGCGGCCGCTTGCTGCCACTTGCATGCATCGCCCCGGCCTCCATTTTGCCTCCAGATCGATCTGGAGCTCTTTTATAGGCTGCAGAGGGCTTTCCAGAATGCCGGGGGTGCCGTGCGCGTCCATCCGGAGCCCATTTCACAGCTGCAGAGAGCTTTCTGCAAGACACTGATGGCGAAACAGAGGCCGGGGATGATGCGTGCAAGCTGAAGTTTCGGAATGGAAGCTTTTTGACTGCACGGACTGAGGGAAAGATAGCAGGCAGGAAAGTCCCCCCTCCCCATTTTCCTCCCGT
>JANHFL010001029.1:132106-143743 GCA_032468155.1 Oxyrhabdium leporinum
TTTGAGCGGGAGGGTTTTTGAGGCAAAACCGTTACCCCTGGGGGATCGCGAGGCCCCCTGCGAGGTTTCCGGTATAGCCCCTTTACCCACCGTCCCTCCGAGACGATTTCGGTCGCTAGGACCCCCCTCCACGCTCGATTCGGGACCCCCCATCGGAGAGCTGACGGAGATCCCGTGTCACTGCTATGAAGCCCCGCCCATTCTCTGAAACCTCACTCTCTCTTAAAGAACTGGAAAAAAGGAGAAATGAAACTGTTTCCAATAATGCATTATTTATTCTTTTACTTACTAGATTCTTGGGACCTGAATAATCCAGCGCATGTGAGGTGAATAAACTTTGTGCCTTATGAACCATTTAGCCAAATTCTGCCACTCATCTGCTGAACGCCCATAAATAGACAGCCGAGGTTCTGTGTACTGGTATTTACTTTCTTCTAGTTCACGGGCAACTTCCTATTCAAAATAAGCTATTATTACTTTTCCATTTAGAGCAAACACATTTCATCAAAAAGTCTTACATGCAGAGCCTAACTTAGAAATACACCTACTGACCATTAATCACAGTTCATTTTCTATTCCACATCGCAAATTCCCCGGTGTTTACAGACCTAATGATGCCACTTATGATTGTTTTTAATTTTGCAAGTCATAGAACTCCCTGCCACATAATATTTACCTATAATATTTATTTAATGTTTGAAACTCCATATACTTCAGCATTCTTCTGATGCAGTGCCATGAAATTTAGAAATGTGAGCAATACGGGAAAGGCCTTTAAATTTGTTCCTATATGTATTTCTAAACTTTGTTAAGAGAGAATTAATCCCTCCACCATAGAAACCTAATTGGAAGAGGTGAGGAACTCATCTCTCTTAGACATGGATATCGGGTTTTGCTGAAATCTAATTGGAGGGAGAGGAGGAACATAGACCATATTATTAACTATAGGTTTTGTATCCTGCTTAACATTCACCCCAATCATGAATGTCTGAATGAAGAATTATTCCACCTTTATTACTAGATGACCACTAGATGGTGACAAGGAGATCCAGAAACTGTGATGTATTGTTCTATACTCTGCATAACAAACTAAGTGAATAGTTGATTGCATCTGTAACTGTGAAACCACAGACCAAGCTGTTTGAGACTCGCAGATTCAATCAATGTGATCAATGTTAACAGTAAAATTAAGCACCAGTACACGAAATTATACTGAGCAGTTTCCATTACATTATCCAGGATCTATTTGTTGTTTGGATACCTTTTAAAAAATCAGAATATGTAGTACATCATGATCTGGTGCAGTATGATATATCCTTCATTTTTAAACAAGGCAGCATAATTCAATATCCCTTATCAATAAGAGCACTTAAGTATAGGAAGATGCCATCAAGTCCACCATCCCCTTCAATGTAGGAGTCCCATTTAAAGAATTCTGTATCAGAGGCATCCACAAAACCCAGTGCTTTCATCAAAATGACCAAAGCAGCTTTGCACCATTGCAACACAAGTCAATTCCTTTCACAGGTGCCTGCAATATCGTGATATGCATACAAAAAGGGCAGAATTGTGTTGCGAGGTGTGATGCTACTTGTCCCTCCTTGACTGTCCTTGCTGATGCATCTGTCCCAAAATAATGGCTATCCAATATATCCAGGGCAGTGGCTCATTAGGTTAGGACACTGGGCTGATGATCAGCAGACTTATGTTTGAGATCTAGTTGCTGCTGTAGGACAGGGTGAGCTCCCATCACACACTGTAGCTGCTGCCAACCCAGCAGTTCAAAATCAAGCGACTGTGAGTAAATAAATGGGTACCACTTCAGTAAACAATTTAATGGGGATATGAAAGGAGTCCCCAACTTGGCATCCTCTGGACAACGGTGATGTCGTTGCTCAATCCTTTCAACCCTGAAGAACTTTGGCACTCCTCACTTGATTGTAGTAGCAGTATCCAGTGAAGGGTAATCTCCATCTCTTCGGGTAATTGATTTGTTCTAATCTTTTTTCCTGCATCAGTTTGGACATGATACTGCTATCCTATTCTTCAGGCACACCTGATGTGGTGCCTACGTGACCTGAACAAATAGGCATTGTAGGAAGACCTTTTCCTCCCCAGCAGTGCCTACCAACAATGAGCTGTAAAATTCAAAACCCATTAGCCACAAACTATATGGATTCCAATTAAGAGTAATAAAACACATGAAATTGCAGTCATCACATCTTTGTTTTACTCTACACATACTCTTCCATTTTTCATAAATGTCATCCTCATAATTAACAGCATATCTGTTAATTAATATTAAATAGATATGCTGCTAATTATGTGAACTGAAATAGCATTCATGTAATTACAATTACATTATCTGGTTTTCCTAATGGAGGCAGGATGTCCGATTTTTTCTTCTAATTGCACTCACAAATGTCCACAAATTTATGCAATTAAGCATTTCAGCAACCCATAATTCACAGAAAAAAGACGCATTTTTCACTGTTGAAAATGGGATTTAAATGAGTTTAATCTCTAAAGACTAACATCAAAATAATTTTGAAGAATTGAACAGATTAGTCGGATATTCCAAATCATTTCTTGTGCTTTGGGTAACACTTTTACACCAGAATAATATAAAATGGTGTACTATTTAAACTTTATAAACATTTTATATATGATTCATATATATTGCACGTATGTGTACATCATTTCCCTTTATTTAAATATTTATTTAAATATTTACAGTAGGTCAAAGATGTCCTTTGATTCCAATCCCAGGCACATCAACCCTAATTTATGCACAGAGAATGTATTTATAAATTTATAATATATTTTAATGCAAAATTTAACTTATATTAATGCTAAATTGTATTTCTCTTTCAAATAAAAACACTGAAGATTAATAAATCCTCAGAGGTATCTTGAGATTGATACATTTGGATTAGAAAGCTTATTTTCATGATTTAAAAATGTCATTATTATCCACAACAATGGGAAAAAAATGTGAGAAATTCATCAGTCAGAATAATTCACATTAAGATATGCAGGTAAATGGTCTACGCAAGACATCAGCCCATTGCATAGTTACAGGATTTAACTTTGGAACAGAAAAGTTCAGGAAAATATGACTTTAAAAAGCATTAATGGAAGAATTAGATAAGGCTTCAAAGCCTTATAACAATGGAACTGTATCTAGGATGAATTATTATTCTGGTTTATATACTGCTTCTTTCATAAGTACTCTGAGCAGTTAATAACAAATGCGTAGCAGAGTAAAAACAATGGCTAAAACAAATGTACAGTAACTGATATGCCACACCTCTTGTGTAGATGATCCTCATTCATCTGAGTCCAAAGTGTTTCAAAAGAGGCACATTTTCAGCTCTTTGAAAATATTATCAGAAAGGGATAGTTTAAATATCTAGGGCTAGGCTGTTCCAGAGTAGTTTAACAATGGGGTCCCTGCAGATGATATCCTCTCAGGGGTAAGATCTTCAATGAGTCTCCTTTTCCTGGAGAAATTCAACCCAGGGCAGACAATCTCAGAGATATCCACAAAATCTTGAACTATGAAAGATTTTAAAGGTGACACCTGAGACCTTGAATTTCATCCAGAAATTGACTGGCAACCATTGTGGCTCCCACAATAGAGGCTTTACACAGGCAAATCAATTCAGTAAGCTGAAAAGTGAAGGACTCAGGAAACTTAGTATGTTTAGAAAATCTAATGAAGGCGTTAGATTGAGAAAAAATGAATACAAGGGTCTCCAGAAAAAGTATCTACATAGATTGAATTCTTGTTTAGTTTGTATATTTTTGGTTGTTAGTAACCTATTTAAAATGGTTACATGATGACATGCTCCTGCAGAGTTTTCTGTCCATTGTAACTGAATGGCCTAAAATGTTTCAGAGCAGATGTAACTTCTCCTGATTTTATTTGGCGTACAAAAGTACTTACATTCTAACTAGATTTACTGAGTGACTTTGGACCAGAACAAATATATATATAATGGTCATGCTCTCTCAGCCCTAGAAAGAAGTCAATGGAAAGTCACTTCTGAAAAACTTGCCAAGAAGACTTCAAGGATGTGTCTAGGGCAGGGGTGTCAAACTCAAGGCCAGATCCAGCCTGCAGGATGCTTAGATCTGGCTGGGTGCTACCCTGGAAACAGTGAAGGACGAGCCCGCGGAGCCTCTGCCAGTGAAAATGGAACTAATTTTTACTGGCAGAGGGTTGCAGGAGGCCGTTGCAGCTGAAAACAGAGTTTGGGAGCCCGTTTTCGCTGGCAGAGCGCTCGGGTCACTACAGGTGCCCTCGACATGAGTGATGTTGAGCTGGCCATGCCCACCCTGGCCACACCCAAACTGGTCCACCGAAGGTCAAACACAGCCCTGATGTGGCCCTCAATGAAATCGAGATTGACACCCCTGGTCTAGAGCTAGGCAGTCACCAGGAATCAACATTAACTTGGAAGACACTAAAGCTAAGACATGACTGGTTGAAAAGATGCTTACCTTCACCATCCGAGCAAAATATTCACCACCGAGATAGTTTTCTGTTTTCAAGTACAAGTCCCTCAACTCACTTGCACCAACAGGATTGTATTTGGAGTTAAATTTATCAAACCGGTGAAATGTCTGGCGATCCTAAGAAAAGCAGAGGTTTAAAAGTAGATTTGTTATATTGTTATATTTATATTATTTATCGCTGGATATTAGTTTTAGTAACTCACATATTTGTAATTTTTAAAAAAAATATAAAATATGAACCTACAATAAACTCAAGGTAACTTGAGTTCAGACTATAACAACTAGCACAGCAAATACCCAAAAGGCATAAGAGTTTGTCAATGAAAAGTTTCTTTCTCTTTCCACGGCTGGGCAATTTAGGAAACCTTGATAATTATTCTGATGTGATCTTTATTTAAAATGAACTTACTGCATGGACATCTAGTGAGTCTACAGTGAGGTCATACGGATCCATATGTAGGCTTTCAAACACCTGCTTCAAAGTCAGCTTCTTGTCTTTTCTTTCCCCAACTATCCTGTTGGGTTCAGTTTGATAAGTGTGCTTAATGAACCTCAGCAGATGTTTCTGATTCATGCAAGCCGCAGCATGGATGTGGGTATCAACCTGAAATAATAAAAAAGTAGCAATTTTTCTCAGCTGAAGCTATTTTATTACTATCTCTGTGACACAAATTTAAGTTAAAGACATTACAGATAATAATTGAACCTCAAATTTCTATTGCCAGGGAAAATAGTTGTTAAGTGAGTTTTGTCCCATTTTGTAATCTTTCCTGCCACAGTTATTAAGTGAATCACTGCAGTTATTAAGTTAGTAAGACGTTAAGTGAATCTGGATATCCTATTGCCTTTGCTTGTCTGAGGATCACAAAAGGTGATCACATGATCCCATAATCTATCCCAAGTATCATAAATATGTCTGAATTTTGGTCATGTGGCCATTGGGATGTTGCAATGGTTGTAAGAGTAAAAAATTGTCACTTTTTTCAGTGCTGTTCTAACTTCAACAGTCACTAAATGAATGGTCATAAGTCAAGAATTACCTGTAGTTTATCTGTTAACGTGCTACTGTTAATGTAATATTACAAAACACATTTTCACAGATATCAGGCATCAGGTTAAGGTAAGAGAGATAATCTTGAATTCAACCCAAAACTAGTTCTCTAATCTAACTGAATTATGTCACAAACAAGTCCAATTTGAGTGTTGGTGAAGGATCAGAGATTTCTTTTGTTTAGCCCTTAGGATAAGAAAGTTGCTAAATTAAAATGGAAGATTGGAAAGCATTTCCAAATGGTAAACAATTCTGCCTTTGAACAGAACATTTATAGCATAAGCGTTCTACTTACCCTTTGGGCACAAATGTGGAACAGCCTTGTTAATGACACTGTTGGTAAAACCCTGTCTTTTATCCTAATCTTTGGCCCACTAACAGAAGAGACAGGGCCTTCTCCATCTCATCTATTCCTTTGTAAACCTGAAGGGCTTTTGAGTTGTGGCCCAAAAGCATTATCCATGGCAGTAGATGGGAATTATTGAAAACTAAAGATCAAATGATGATTAGAGGGTACAGTGGCTCAGGGATTAAAGACATTGAGCTTGTCAGCTGAAAAGCTGATAGCCCAGGTTCGAGACCCGAGTGATACACGACAGAATGAGTTCCCATTACTTGCCCCAAGTCCTGCCCACCTAGCAGTTCAAAATCATGTAAATGCAAGTAGATAAATAGGTACTACTTCAGTAGGAAGGCAACAACGTTCTGTGCTTATACTGGCCACATGACCATGGAAATGTCTTCAGAAAATGCTGGCTCCCTCAGATAAGAAACCGAGATGAGCACTGCCCTCTAGAGTTTGACACAACTGGATGGGGAAACTTTTACCTCTAAATCAGGGGTGTCAAACTCAATTTCATTGAGAGCCGCATCAAGGTTGTGTTTGACTTCAGGGGGCCAGGGTGGGTGTGGCCAGCTCATCACTTGTGTCAGGGCACCTGTGGTGGCCCAAGAGCTCTGCCAGTGGAAACAGGCTTCTGAGCTCTATTTTTGGCTGTGACAGCCTCCTGTAACCCTCTGCCAGTGAAAATGGAGTTTTCTCTGTTTTTGATGACAGAGGCACCATGGGCTAGTCCTTTGTAGTTTCCAGGGTGGCCCAGATTTAGGCACCCCGCAGGCCGAATCTGGTCCCTGGGCCTTGAGTTTGACATCCCTGCTTTAAATGATTATTGATAACCAGATATACATTTACTTCTAAACCATTTTCTATATATATTTACACAGAGTTGTATTTGGCTACCAATACATTTTTGTTCAGTAGTTTTTCTCATGACAAGTATATATTTTCCCCTTTTCCTGCCAATTTTAATTTAATCCCTTATTTTCAGTATATCTGAAACACAACCAACAGTGTTAACCAAGTCATGAAAGAACATTGCATTTTATTAACCTGTTAAGCTGCTTAATGATTTTTACTGAAAAATATTTATTATTTTAAAAAGTATCCCATGTGACTTATTTTCTCAGGGATTAATGACATTTTCTCCACCTTTAAGATCTATATGAACCAACACTTTTATGTTACTGTCACAGAGAAAAATACAGTTAGATCTGTAATCCTTCTGCAGGATTTGAGAATTGAGTGCAGGCTAGAAAAGAGAGGACTGAAATAGAAAAGAGTTCTTATGTCTGCAGAGTCCGCATTGTTATTAGATTTTTCTCCAAAGCAATTGCACTTCTATTTGCAGAAGCGAGGGGAAATGTCTTTTTTTAGCTCAAGCAATAGGCCACATTTTACTTCAGCTCACAAACATTATTAAGAATTTAAGGTATTATGATATGCTGTAGTGAAGTTTCTATCAAGGGAGATCAGGACGAATAAGCTCTTCACTGAATAGATGAAATTGAACAATCCTTATTAATTTCATTTCAGTTTCAAAAATAATTCAGCCTCTGCAATGATTTTAAAAAAACCCTTCATCTTCATTCCATTCTCCATGCTTTTTCTATGGTCTTTAATCATAACTACTGAAGCTTAAGCAAGAGGTATTTATTTAAGGGGCTGTCTATTTTATTTTCTACAATCATTATGAATCAAAACATTGCTTCAATTCAGCAAAATGAGAATCTTCAGTATGGCTCTTTTATACCTTGGGGAACATTATTTAATGAACATGGCAAGAGAATACTAAATGAATTACAGTTGACAATATGTGCCTAACCAACCATTTAGAAATTTGTAAGAGGCAAGCAGAAGATTCTGGTTCATTCAAACAAGGAAACAAACATTCAGTATGGGAATTAATTTCCACAGATTAAATTTACATCATGCAAACATGTGTCTTGTTGCTCCAGCTAAATGCTGATTGTATTACAAATACTGTACAAAACTGAGTGTCTTGATTGTTTCGTTGACTAATCAACTCAGTCAAAGTCAAAATGACAAAAGTACATTTAGTAAGTCACATCCTGATCCAAAAAATGTTTTGGAAACACAAGTAGATTTTTGTGTCTACTATACCTTGCCCCTTCAAAATACTGCTATTGAAAAAGATACTTATTTTGCATGTATAAATGAGGTCCCAAGGTAGAAAACAGCAGCAATGAATAATCTCTTAAAAGTAGCAATATCGATATCAATAGCACTTATATACAGCTTCATAGTGCTTTACAGCACTTACTCTGTAAGTAGTCTGCAGAGTGAATATTGCCCCTAACAATCGGTCCTCATTTTACTGATCTTGAAAGAATGGGAAGCCGAGTCAACC
Organism: Oxyrhabdium leporinum; assembly: GCA_032468155.1. Classification (NCBI taxonomy): domain Eukaryota; kingdom Metazoa; phylum Chordata; class Lepidosauria; order Squamata; family Cyclocoridae; genus Oxyrhabdium; species Oxyrhabdium leporinum. Next base: position 140,387 of record JANHFL010001029.1, read on the forward strand.
TTGAGCTGCTCAGGATACAATAAGATTTGGGCAAAGGTATGTCAAGGCATCTTACAATATAATAAAGAGGTTAAAATTAGGAAGGGGGGAAACACCTAAATTTAAAAACTAACTTAATTCAATTAATTAAATCCAATATCATTGCCCTATGTGCATTTTCCCTTTGATTACCTTAAAAAATATGGGTTGGCAACAATTTTCCCAAAAGCTGTGGGAAGGTTTGAGGAGGTTATACATGGCTCCTCAGATTGCCCATTATTCTGTTAAGGCTGGGCATCTTTCAGTCATGATTTGGAAAGACACTTCAGATCTCATGTGAACTCAGCATTTCTCTGCAACTGGTTACCGTATTTTTCGGAGTGTACACCAAATGTACACCAAATGTAGCCCTGCCCACCCACTGGCCCCCACCCTTCAGCCATTTTCGCCCTTCATGGGTCACATTTTAGACCTGTTCCAGGCTGCAGGGATTGCCAGAGACCATTGCCGCCTTCATGCCTCGCGTTTTTGGCCTCTGTGCCTCACATTTTTGGCCTCTGTGCCTCACATTCTCAGCCTCTGAACACTCCATTTCAGCCCCCTTCAAGGCTGCACGGATCACCAGAACATATCGCCACTGATCTCCACCTCTGGTGTCGCATTTTTGGCCTCCACATGCCCTGTTTTTCACCTCTATGCGTCGCGTTTTTAGGCGGTTCCAGGCAGCAGGGATGAGCAGTGATCCCCGCTGCCTGAAATCGCCCAAAAATGTGACAGAGGCCAAAATGGGGTGTGTGGAGGCTGAAAATGCGATGCATGGAGGCCGAAAATGCAATACGCAGAGGTGGCAATCGGCGGTGATGTGCTGTGGCAATCCCTGCAGCCTTGACAGGGGCTGAAAAGGAGCATTCAGAGGCTGAAAACGCGTGGCACAGAGGCAAAAAACGCGAGGCACGAAGGCAGCGATGGTCTCTGGCAATCCCTGCAGCCTGGAACAGCTGATTGGGGGTATTCCGGGAGGCCGATCCACACACCAATCAGCTGCTCATGCTGAATTAGGCTGCAATAACGTGATGAAGCTGACCAGGCTGTTTGCTATTTGCTGCAAGGACGCAAGCCAGATGAATACCGATGGATGTTGCTTTAAGGATTGATTAAAGCAGCTTTATTATTTTGATTTTGATTTTTTGGGTACATGAAGAAGCTGGGGGAAAAAGATGTAGCCGTTTTAATGAATAGCCAAGAGATGCTATGCTTGAGGAAGATCCAATACAGTTCTTTGAAATGGTATTTGAAATCAGCATAGCACAATAATAAGGAAAAGAAGGAAAGTTCATTTTTAAAAAATGTTATTCAAAGCAGTGATTGGACTGGATGAAAAACAGCCATAGACAGTGCAGATGCCATTCACATGGTCATCCATTTATGACTGCATGGGTAAACGAAGCATTCAGATGAAGCAAAAGAGAAGTTTCAGGGCAATTCGCAACCAACACAGATTCTATAATCAAAATATAAAAGTATGTGAACCACTCCACAATTGTATGTAATGGTAGATTACACTGATTTATAATATGTATGAATATAACAGTCAATTACATACAAATAAAGGCTACATGTATATGAATGTATATTCTACTGAGCCCTCCAGTGATGACCTATTGAGCATATCTATCTAGGAAGACACTACCCACTACTATTCTTTTATGTGCAAAATATTCTTTGGATAGGAAATTAAATATGATAGAAGTTTCCCTATCCATATAATATTTTCCCATTGGTCTGGAGGTACCCCAATATAAATTTTATCCCCAGGATAAAAGGATTCATGGAATATGACTTCCATCACCTTCTTTTCACTGAAGGCTTCAAAAAACAAAAAAGCTCTTAGATAGGCAACACTGAAGTCTTCTTCTTTCTTTATTCTTTACTCATCTTTATTCTTTATTTATTTATGGTTATAACCCTTTTCTACTTGTGATAGAAAGACCACTTTAATTTGTTAAAGCTTTTTAAATGTCTGAGAAAAATCCCTCAGTTATATTCTACTTACAGTAAGTTTTTTTTTCTCAACATACAGCAAAATCTTTTTACATACTTCCTATGAATTCCCATGACTTTAGCACCCAGACAAAATGTTCTGTGATCTTCACTTAGAACGCACAATTTATTTATGTATTTATTTCAGTTATAGGCTGCCTGACTCCATTATCATTCTGGCAGCATACAAACTAAAAACAATATAAGACACTAACATATAGAGACACTATAAAGGAAAGATATCTGGAAAAAAATAACAATTATAAAAAGCCAACATTTTTGGTTTGAGTGTACATTTTCCTTTGCCATTTATTGTGTTAGGACACTTTTTGGAAGCAACATTAGCCAGTTTGTGCTAATCAGAAAATCTACAGATTTCATTAGTAAATCATTTATTGTTAAGGATACAGTGAAACCTCATTTTAATAAACTAATTGGGGAAGGGGTGTCTGTTATTGATGAATATTTGCTAAATAAGAAATTTTCATCTATTTTTATTATTTACATAATTTGCACAGCACTATACATTGCTGTGCAAATCTGGTCCATCACATGATGTTTTTAAATCAAGATTTTAAATCTACTAAATCAGGGTATCTTTAAATTTTAATTTATGGAGGTACAGGTTCAGAATATACACACTAAAATCTTGAGTTTATTCTGATAGTTCTAAGCAAATATGAAATTGCATTTGTTGTCTGGATATATCATCCAGAGTTAAGGTCGACTCAAGCTTGTTTTTCATCATTTTCAAAATGAATAGGATTGAACAGTATACATTTTTCTTAGAAATGTTCCTTTTCTAACTTCCAAAGAATTCTCAACACTGTATCACAATTATCTTGACTCTGGTGCTGTAAAATGTTAATCCAGAGTAATAATTTAAGGTTCTAAATCAGTAAGTATTTACGAAAGCTCTTAAAATTTTAAAAAGGCAATAATAAAACCCATAAAGCTGATTTGTACTCAAGATAGATAATTAATTAGCATACATTTATTATGCACCATTTCATTTGAAAACATGACGATGATAGAACGCAACATTTCTCTAATCATTAATTTTTCTTTTATTTGCTATTGAAATCAAACTGGCACAAACACTGAAGGTTTGTTCTTACTTTAGCATAGGATCATAACTGAGTTATAGCTTAATTTTTAGGCAAAAACAGGTACAGATCTAAACAATAACTTTAATATGTATGAATAAAAAATGTAGGGCAGGGGTTCACCAAAAGTATATTTTGTTTATCATGATAATCTTAAATACATCTGATACACTGTTATTTCTTTCTCTTTTCCTCTTACTTTCTTCTCCTTGACATCTATCCTTCCTTTTGG
>JANHFL010001029.1:160644-173222 GCA_032468155.1 Oxyrhabdium leporinum
TTGGATGAGAAGCAAAAAGTCTGAAGAAGCTTCTTGGATGAGGAGAGAAACGTCTTCAAAGAAAAACCAGAAAGTCCAGTTGCCTCTTGAAAAGCACCTTTGGGTTTTCCCTTCCTTGAAAACAATGGAATTTACGCCTGTCTCTTTGGGGTGGTTGATATAGATGTTGTGCCCCAGGGTTATTGCTCTGAGGAAGGAGGTCGAGGTCAAGATGATTAATTTGTGGTATGAATACAGGTAGCCCACGACTTAGGACCACAACTGAGCCCAACATTTCTGTTGTTAAGTGAGTTGTTTGTTAAGTGAGTTTTGCCCCATTTTATGCCGTTTCTTGCCACAATTATTAAGTGAATCACTGCAGTTGATAAGTTAGTAATCCAGTTGTTAAGTGAATCTGGCTTTCCCATTGACTTTGCTTGTCAGAAGGCTGCAAAAAGTGATCACATGACCTTGGGACACAGCAGTGGTCATAAATATGGACCAGTTGCCAAGCCTCTGAATTTTGATCACATGATCATGGGGATGCTGCAAAGTTCGTAACAGAAAAACAGTCATAAGTCACATTTTCGGTGCCATTGTAACTTTGAACAGTCATTAAATGAACTGTTGTAAATTGAGGAATGCCTGTATATGAAGATAGTGTGATACCAATAACCAGGATCGGAAGACATAATTGAAGCAAATTCAATATTGCAAAGAAAGAAAGATTGTTCTATCTGGGTATCCCAAACTCAAAATAGCAATGCCCAATGCTTAACATCATTGTAAGCTGCCTAGAGTCACTTTGGATAGTGAGATGGGAGAACTATAAATTTAATCAATCAATCAATAAACATATTGAAACCTAAGATTTTAGTTAGAGGGCCATATTTTATAAATGGCAAGACAGTTAATTGGACTTTTTATACAATTTATTTGCTGCATTTAAGAATTGTTTTCTATTCAAAGTTGCCCCATACTTTTCTACTGGGGCTTCTTTTTTATTTTATTGAAAACATTTAAGAAGAAAAGGTGGATTAACTACATAGTGTCTTTTGATTGGTAAAAATTCAGGCTACTTCACTCTAAGTAGGCTTAGTCCAAGCAACTCCTATTTAGAAATAAAGTACAACTTCCAATTGCATGGAAGGAAGCCACAGTCAAGCTATTGTGATGTAAGATGAAAGAGAAAGAAAGAATATATTCATTGTGTTGTGATGTGAATTGCATCCCAGTGGATTAAAAGATCTTTAAAAGGATGTGAGATTCTGAATAACCACATTAAGAGAAAACTTAATGTGAAGATATCTGGGCAAAATGGACATATATCTGCTTCAGTGAGATTAATGCATTCATTCTAAATTATTGTTTTTTCTCAGGCTGTATTTCATCCAAGCTAATTTATCCCTCTGCTCATCAATCCCAAAGAAATATATATTTATGGTTTTATTTTATCACCACTTTATGTCAAAGGGACCTCCATGCTAGCATCAGTATAGTCAAGTTGAAAAAATAAATTAATAAGTCAACATAAATGCTCACTGAATATGTAAAATAAACCCCATAGGAAGAGGCATTGCCACACGTTAGAACAGAAACGGCAAATGTGGGACTTACTGGAGTCACAGATCACTTTAACACATAATGTAATTCGTTTTGCTTTGATTTAATTTGATATATGAACACAATCATTGTTATTTATTCAGTAGCCAATATTAAGTAAACCGTGGTTTGGTGCAATGTAAAAACTAGGTTGCACTCTTGCAAAGACCATAGTTGTTGTTGTTTTTTTTAAAAAAATATAGTTAGCTAAAATAAACTTGAATAAAATATAAAAAAGCAAAGGTAAACTAATAACATGAAGTAATTTTATATAAGACTGAAGAACTTGTTAACAAGCTGCTGCCGAGTCTACTCTTCTGCTAATTCCCACAAAACTATATTTTCTAAAAAGAGTGACTCTCCTTTCTGTGAATAAAACATCCTTTGTTTCCTGGTTGATGTCAACCAAACTACATAACCTAAAAATATTTTATATCAGTCTGGGACAAGGTTCAATATTGTACTGCTTAGATCAATTTCCTCCTGATGAAAATAAAATAAATCATTTTATTTTAAATCAGTAAATAAGTTTTATTTATAAATGGGAAATATATTGAAGATTTACTTGCTATAACATGCTGAACATAGTTCCTTTTCATCACCAACTAATCTTAAATTTTCCCACTGTAGAATATGGGCAAGACCCAAAAAGCTACAGTACTTGAAGTTTATTCAGGAACTTTTTCCCCATTTGAAAAGCTGGCCCCAGTGTCATATTGCAAACTATGTTGGAACATTGGATAATATTAAAAGAAGCTTGCCAGGAATCTTGCATCAAAATCTCTCTTGATTGGTGAAAATGACTTGGATTCTGGTCTATTTTTTCAAAAAAAATGAAAATAGGTAGGGTTTCAATAACAACAAAAAAGATTCTCTGTAATTTCCATCATAACATGGAATAAGCATGTTATTCCATAACATGGAATAAGCATGTAATAATCTGATCAGTCCACTGGCCCATTTACTCAAGAAATCAGTTCCCAAAGTGGCCAACCAACTGCATAAGGAAATCTGGTAGATTTTCCAGCAGATGTCCTTCACTGCTATCAAGTTTAATAGCATTGATCTCCATGACTTCCACAAATTGACCCCATCTTGAAGCCAGCCAAGCTGGTAGCTACCATCCCATCTCATGGGTACCAAATTCCAACTTTACTTACATGTTATTTTTTTTTCTTAAAAAAACCCTTTTCTCTGTCCTGATTCAGTTTCACTAGGTGATGGGAAGGGGAAAATAACTTGTCCACTTTATTCACACCATGCATAATTTTGTGCACTTCAAACATGTCCTTTCTCAGTTGCTTCCTGTGAGTCCTCCAAAGTAGTCTAGAAAAAAACCAGAAACCATAAGTATTAAGTCTACCTTTACTGTAAGGTTTCAGTAACAAAAAGTATCTCTCCCCTCCTTTACTTTTACTTTGCAGAAAACTATTGACGGTCCTTTCCATTGCACCTCTTCTCTCTTGTGGGCAGAGATAGCTCTTGTCTCTCCTTGACCAGGTTGTGATTCCTCCATTTCCTGTCTCCCAAGGTTATTTTCACAACACCCACCCACCCCAATTACACCTCTTATCTAGACTAAAAAGGCTCAAATGTCTCAATCTTTCTTCATAGAAAGCTGCTCCATCATTCCCATGTTCCTTTATCATTTTACTGTAACAGGCTTCCTCTAAGCTAAACATCTAGTTGTGCTATATCCTTATTGACAGTATATCTGGAAACACCCAGCATATTCAATAGGCACCATGCTCTCTACTTCTGATAGGTCATAAAGTTTATATAAACAGGTCATAATTCACATAGTCATGAGGATTGTAGACGTAAGTCACAAGCAGTTTAAACTAGTCAACAGGTTACATTTCTCATGTCACATTTCTTCAAAACATGTATGCCACTACGTGCATTTTAACCAAAACATTTATTTTGCTGTCATTGTATTTGTCATGACCTTGCTAATAATATGTAAACAGAAGGCATGCAAGGGATGAAGTCTGTTCAGCCACATAGTGTTTAGATTATTAGATTTAAATCTTAGAGATTTCCTTGTATTTACTATATTCCAGAATTTGAGGAAGGGAAGAAAGCAAAAAATACAAGCTCCATTTTCCCACCAAATAGCCCTTGTATGTAAAGCTGTTCTCCACTGTCCCTGTTCAGTAAAGAAAATTACAAATGCAGGATTTTCTTAATTTTGCAAAAGATGTTGTAAGCTTTATTTCTTACAATTGCAAATGGGCAACCCTCCAAAACCAGCACATCAAATAAGGTAAGTTCTTAAACACAATGCTTTGGAACTACTTGTTTGCTAAGTAGTTTGCAACTGAGGAAGTATAAACATGATTCCCCTACCTACTCAGTTCTACCCGCAAACTGCTTTCTCATGTCCTAATGCCGGAGGAAGTAAAAACAGTGAAGTCAGCCTCACCATTCTGGAGAGAGGATTCTATTATTGCCTATGAGAACATTTGCTGTACCAATGCAACATCCACCTGAGACCTCTCTAATCCCATGAGACTCTCGGTGTTCAAGACCTTCTGCCTCAGCTGCAATGTCTTTGAAGCTGCAGTAAACTTACAAATAACATGCTGCAGTGTGGATGTGACTTGATCCATTCTGCTAATTGCAGGAAACCTCACTGTCTTGCTCTTATCATTTCCTGGTCTTCAGATCTTTCCAGAGGCAAGATGGCTTGAAGCAGTTTCAGTTTCCCTCATAAGAACTGCTGGGAACTTTATTAGTTTGTTTTGCCTTCGGCCAGACAAGCGCACTGAACGTTAGCTACATATGTGGGCTGGAATGTCTGTTAAATTTACTTTTTATAGGAAGTAAGAGTGACTGGGGCAGAGGCATGATTTTTGTTTCTTTTGCTCAGTTTGCAGATTAGCAGAGGTTTGGAGACAATTGCAAATCAATTCTTTTGATGGATTGGGTAATTGAATTGCCAGTAATTACACAAATGTTCTAAGGTCTCAGGGGGATTGCCATGTCCATCTCTTAAAATGTCTTAAGATTTTTGCCCCAAGTTACTGTTTCTACTGTTAAAGGAAGCACCCTCAGCAGTTTGCCAAACAAAAAGTGGAAAATAGATGACCCAATTCCTTCAGCTGTCAAGTTGGCTGCAATGTAATGGCCTTTAGATTAGTGTACATTAACAATCAGACAAACTCAGGATATCTCTATATGTTTTCTTCAGAATGCTAATATATTGTCTAGGACAGTCCTGTAAGTAATATACAGCCCCTTGTACATTGGCAACTTTTTATTTTTCCCTATCTGGACATCAGCCTTTTAAGTGCATTCTACTCAAGTCAGCACGTACACGGTAGACTTTGAAGGCCTACGTTGCTATAAATATCTCTCTTGCATGCTGAAACACGTCTACAAATATCTAACCAATTTCTGCTTTCCCACTTTCTTTGCAAAGTTGGTTTTTAGATTAAACTCTACAGTTAACAATGTAATAAATTCAGCCCTATGGTTCAAACCATAACTTAAGTTGGTTTTCTGCTTAACGCTATGGCAGTGGTAAGGCAGAATAGTTGTGTAATCTGTCCTTTGCCAGTGCTCAATCCCTTGCTCATATCTCTCTCCAGTTCTTGTTGGACCCAAGAACCTGGTGAATGACAAAGCTAGGACTAGCAAGAGCAATAGTACTTAGATTTATAGACTGCTTCACAGTGCTTTACAGCCCTCTCTAAGCAGTTTACAGAGTCAGCATATTGCCCCCAACAATTGGGCCCTCGTTTTACTGATCTCAAAAGAATGGAAGGCTGAGTCAACCTTGAGCTGGTGAGTTTCAAAACTGCTAGCAGCCAGCAGTCAGCAGAATTAGCCTGCAGCACTGCATTCTAACCACTGCACCACCACAACTAAAACAGAGTTTGATTAAAGGACCATCACCTTTTATCCATTGTAGCTTCTCTTTGTGGAAAGATATAGTTACTAGCCAGGGTCTACTGCTTGGAAAAAAAGTTCTGAAACACCATTATGTTTTAATAGTATGAATCATTGTAATAAGGGCAGAACAGCATAAGATTAAAGACCAAAGTTAACATGCAGCAGAATACTTTAGCAAGAGGTACAGTGAATCAATGTATAGAATAATTTGTTTATGTGATTATCTTGATTATGTGCCATCAGTCAATGTGGGTTCTTAGTTATTATCTTTTTAAGCTTACCCAGTTCATGTGGATGATAATAGGACAGTCGTAAAAGTAGAGAAGAATATAGGTTGTTAGAGAAGTCAGCATAATGAGAAAGCTCTAGGCATGTCAAAGGAAGAAATAAGCATGCAAAACGAATGGCATGATAGAATGCCTATGGATAAATATTATTGGTCAAAGAGAAGTTTAAGCTGGGATGCAATACTTTCCTAATACACAAACTCCATAGTAAAACCTAAAAACATTTTATCTTCCTCGATTTGGAGGAAGGATAGGAGAGACTCACAAGGCATGGAACGCCCTACAATCGGGAATAGCAGAAATGTATTATGTACTAGAAATTCAGTTACAATAAACAAATATTCAAAGAGGAAACAGAATTAAAGTATGATAATTTTTGTGGAACTGTGGTTTAAGTACTGGCCTAGATACCAGAAAACTCTAGGCCTGCCTTAGGCATAAAAGTTAATTGGGTGACTTTGGGCCAGTCACTCTTTTTTCACACAGTGGTTATTATGGGATAAATAAAGTGGCGGGAACATTAGGTACATTCATTGCTTTGAGTTACATATTAAACAGTTGGGATTAAATGAATACATAATAGTTAGCGGCTGCAGGAAGTTTGCACAGACTGACTATAAAGAACAAACATGACAAAGCAGCAACAATGGTGCCTTGGAATATTCACAAGAAATACCATTTACAAGCAAAAAGTGGTGGAACCATAAAATAGTAAGCAATAGAAAAGAGAAGCTAAAGTGCTCTTAATTCAAACATACAAGCACCTGCCACATAACAGACCCAGACTTAACAATTGTTGATAGACAAAAAAAGTCTTGATAGTGGATGTGGCAATACAGCAGAAGAGAAGAGAAAGAATTGGAGAAAATTACAAAATATGAAGATCTGAAAATGGAAGTAGAACAAATTTGGGGGGGGGACAAAGATAGTACCTGGCAGCTATAATTTCATGTTGTTGTACATGTAATCATAATAATAATTGCAGTCCCAGCATATCTGGAAGATAAGCAGGTTCAGGAGGTATAAATTTTGCAAGCTCAGATCCTGAATGATAATACATAGGGCACAACTACCTATCTTTGCAGCACTTCAGAAATCATTCTAGACTTGACTGACTACTTGGTGTTGTCTGATTTGGGGAGCTAAGTCAACTTACATCTGGCTCTGTGCCAGGTTATTTGAAATGAGAGCAAAACTCTTTTTCCCCCTAGCAGTTTTGCCAAGCTTTTGGGTGGCCTGTTCTTTCATTGGCAGCAACTTGTTTCATCCTACGCCCCTGGCTTTTCCTTCCCCACAGAGTTCAGCATCTCTTTCATGGAATCTCATGGTTAGAAACTTTTGGGGACAAGTTTCAGTACAAAAGTATAGGGCTTTTCCCCTACACACACACACACACACACACACACACACACACACCTCAATTATCACATGAACATCAGTCAGAAACCAGAACTGTGTCTTGCATATGCATTTAATAAAATTTCAGTAATCACTTTTGTTAGAGGACTTCAAGAGAGATGGTGAGAACACTGTGTGTGTATCTGTGTTGTGGGGGATGATACTATATTTCTAAAACTTCCTCTTCTGCCAGGTTTTGTCCTGGCCTTGCTTTGATCTTTTTTGATGTTCAGTCTAATTACAGAGAGTTAGGGGCAGAGGGAGGATATTAGTTATTCTGTTCATGTAAATGGCAAGCAAGAAAGAATCAAAAATGCAAAATATTAGCATATAGTCCCAAAGTAGGTCTCTGTGCTTTAAGTGTTAGAGACATTGTATTGTTTTGTGTTATGGATGGAAACTTATTTTACTAAAAGAGACTTCTTTAAAACTTTCTAACTTCTCCATTAACTTTCCAACATGTCATATTCTTTCATTTATTTTTCACCTGCAGTTGGGTTTCCTTGTATTCTTAATTGTGATTTTATATTTCAAACTTCATAAACGTAATATTTTGGCTTGTAAATTACTTTGGAGGATCATTCTTACCTGAAAGCACAGAAATAGCCTCAAGAAAAAACAACACCAAATATATTCCTAGTTTTTCTTTCCTGCCCTTTCCTTACAACAACCTTCCTCACAGTTACTCCTTCTGCACAAGAGGTTCTAGTCAACAGCACTCAAAAGGGCTGTCACCAGACTGTTAGCTCAGAGGCCGAGCTAAAACATTTCGCTGCTTGTATAGTGAAGGACGAGAGAGCGCCTTTCTCAACACCATGTGCCAAAGGAACTGGAATGCAGGCAAGTGCAAGAGATTTTCCTGCTCTTCCTGGAAGTAGCAAGCTAGTTTTAGGGACATAGACTGCCCCTAAGAGTATAAATCATTATTGTCAACAATTGTATCCTGGAAGCCTCCCTAGGTCTGCTGTCTAGGGGAAATCTCTTTTTCTGCCTAAGGACAGAACAAACCAGTCCTGAATATTTATACTGAATGTTTATATTCTGTAAGAATGACGTGGCTTCTTTAATATGAGCAAGTACGTAAAATCTGCTATTGTCAGTCCAATGCCAAAAAAAGAATTAAAGAGGGCAGATAAATCAGAAGAAATCTGGTAGCTTTTTTTCAGGCTAACATTTTTTTTTTGTAAGTTATAAGCTTTAGTGAGATATAGTTCATGTCATCAGATACAAAAGAAAAGGCATTATCTAACACTGAGGCAGATAGTATAACCTAAACAGATCTGCTATCTACATTAAAAGGCCACAACCCAACACAAAGTTGCTAAACTTAAGGTTAGCTTAACTCGGTGTTAAAAGGTGATCCAAATATTTGTTATATTTATTTATTTTTATCACACATTATTTTTATGATAAATCAAGGCAGTGAACATGTCTAATACTCCCTCCACCTCCTATTTTCCCCCTGACTATATGAGATGGATTGGACTGAGTGAGACGGAGTTTTCATGCCTAAGTCAGGACTGGCAGTCACTGTCTCCTGGCTTCTAGGCCAACACCTTAACCACTACAGGTAATCCTTGAGTTACGACCACAATTGAGCCCCAAATGTCTATTGCTAAGTGAGATATTTGTTAAGTGAGTGTGTCCCATTTTATGACCTTTTTGCCACAGTTGTTAAGTGAATAATTGCAATTGTTAAGTTATTAACACAGTTGTCCAGAGAATCTGGCTTCTCCATTGACTTTGCTTATCAGAAGGTCAAAAAAGGTGATCATGTAACCCTGGGACATTGCAACTCTCCTAAATGTGAGTCAGTTGCCAAGCATCTGAATTTTGATCACGTGACCATGGGGATACTGCAATGGTTGTAAGTGTGAAAAACTGTCATAAGTCACTTTTTTCAGTGCCTTCGTAACATCAAACAGTCACTAAATGAACTGTTGTAATTCAAGGACTACCTGTATACCAAATTGACTCTGTATGTTTGAGTTGATATACTAGTCCTTTTCCTGCCAAAGATCCTTCAATGGTGCTTATATGCTGGGAAAAATAAATCAGAATTGTTCAAATATCTAATGTCATTAAGGAGAAAAAATACAATTAGTAATAAACTGTTGTCTTATTTGATGCCATGAGCAAAATCAAAACATCAGGAGAATTCATTTGATTTTAGGAGAAATTTTAGCTGTGATGAAGAACAAAGACTGTTATGGAAATGCCAAGTTTCAAAAATGCTGATAATGAATATTTACCAAAGTGTGGATTTTAGCTATTGTTTGTTTAAGTAGTAGGTACATAGATAGGAACAAAACAAGAAAAGGTATCATGTGATATATGCAGCAGATATATAAACCATGAAAATTCACAAAATGGCACTCAAAAAATTGGAAGAGAGAAACATTGACTCAAAATCCAGAAGGTCAAGAAGTATCAATTTCCTCATTCTGCAACAGAGTTGTAACTTGTGCTCCAGAATCTGGGCTACAAAAGTCTGAATGCCCATGATTGCATGAGTTGAAAGACCTTTGTTACAGTTATTTTTAACCAAAAACTACATCCTTTGGTAATATTCTGAGTTATAAGAATAATTAATATTCTTAAAATAGATCTATGCAATCTGAGCCAATGCTCATGGTTTTGTTTGTTTATTTAATTAATTTTGTATGTATTTGTATTTCTGGACTTTGTTGTAGTTTTTTTCTTCTTTTTATAGTAGTTAACAGTATACAGGCACCACATTCATATGGAAAAAGGACAAGCATATTTGAAATTCCCTGTGTCAGTATCAGAAGTCGCAAGCAAAGTTCCGATTAAGAAACCTAAGTAAAAGTTAAGGGACAGAGAAGTAAATTGAAATTCCCATGAACATAACAGAAAAAAAGCTATTTCCAACTTCTTGCAGGGAGTTCTTAATGTACTCTACTAAAATCAAAAAAAGAAAGCTACTGTATGTTGTGCATTGTTTTGTCTGAACTGTAATAGCTCCTCCTCCTTCTCCTCCTCCTGCTCCTCTTTTACTACTTTGGATGTCAAGGGAGAGCCTCCACTATTGTTATTTGATGGTGTTGTAGTATGTCGTTGATTCCTTCGCATGAGGTTTATTTGACAGTGTCAGAATATTGAGATTAGCTGTTGATTTACACCTAACTTTTATTTATTTCAGGGTCACATGAATACATTTTCTTTTAGGTTTGTATGTTTTATTTAGATAGTTTGGTCTACTGCTTTAGGCATGAAAGCCAGCTGGCTAAACTTGGGCAGGTTTTAAGGCAATGGGATTTAAATTATGCAGAAACTTAGTATTTTGTTACAGAGATTGATACCTGCATGTAATGGATGTTTACAGATTTGTGATTACTTCACTTACATTTGGGAGGGGGGGGGGAAAGAGAGACAAGTGCAATAAATAACATGAATATAGAGCCACCTAGTGGTCAAATTAAAAATGACTAAACATGGTTATTTTATTTTGTAAAATAAATAGGAAGGCAGTTCTTTTAATGGTATGGTTCTTGTATAATTCTGTGCATGAAACCAAATAGTATAGGCTTACATTGTCCATCTTTAATCTACCTTCATCAGATTCTTCATTCACGCTCCCTGAACATTTTCAGAATGAAGATCTATTTGTGTTATTAATCCAAATAAAACATTTTCCCCTACAACTTCAGCTATGCTAAATGTAACAAAAAGAGAATGGTTCTGAAACAGGCAGAGAAATGGTGCTGCTAAAAATAACCATCTTTATTTTTTGGAGAGAATGGTTTTAAAGGAACACATACATCTTGATCGGTGTAATATTAAATTAAGACTTTTGCATGTGTTTGGTAGCAAGAACAACAGAATGGATAGAAAACAGAATCTTGATTTCCAACAATCAATATACATTAACCAATGATCAACCTGAGCATATTTAGCATTTTTCTATTATTGTTTAATCTACTGCTAAGACATTTATAACATGACTTTTCGGTTCAAATAAAGCACTCAGGTCAGCCAACGTTAATAAAAGCCTTTAGCAGGAAAGATAATCAATCTGGGAAACAAGAGGAAAGCAATTAACTATATTGCAATACAGAACAAATAAAAGCTCTAGGCAGCATTTAGCAGGTTTTAGGCCTCAATAATGAGTTCCTCCATGAGGAAACTGGTTGTTCTTGACAATGTAAATTTTACAATATGGTCATATTTGCATTCTGAAAATGTATTATTATTAATAACTATAAATTATTTGCAAGGCATTTTGTTCACTCCAAAACCTATTCCTCAGCTACAGCTGATTTTCAAAAAAATAAAATTTAATTTTAAATTAAAATTAAAACTGGACAATAATCCACCATAGCTATTTTATACAACAAATGTGGCAAACCCATTGCATTGCTTATTCCTTTCCCTTTTAGTATTAAACTGATTACTGGCCACACAGTTTATGGATTGTAATTTTAGTATAGTTAGACCATGTATAATTGACAGATTGAATTTTATCACAGATTTTAACTGTTATTTATTATTTTATATTAGAATTTTAATTGTATATTTACTGAGTGTTTTTATTTGTTCTGGTCTCTGGTCTATGACTATAATATAAATATAAAAAAAAACTGGACAATATAGAAGAGGAGGAATGGGGCACCATTACCATTAAAGTAAATAGAAAGGGGTTTTAAAAGTTTCTTCATTTTTGCTCTTCACATCCCCATTCTACACATTCCTCACCCATTTAAATCCACATATGTGTGTTTATATATGGCCCCAGGCAAAACCAGATTGGGCACCAATAGCTCATACAATACCTAAACTTACCTATTTGTGGCTTATTTTCTAAAAAAGGAAGTTTGTTGTTCTTTTCCTACACAAACTTCCTGTCCTTCTTCAGTCTGTCAGAGGTGAAGGAATCCAGATGAGTCACTTTCTTTGACTAATGTCTCTTGAGCCATCTTTTCTCCCCTGGACACAAGCAAAGCTGGCAAAAAAAGTAAGTCTTGCTATAGTCCTTGGAGAACTATCACTGGCCAAACAGCGTTACAAGTAGTCCTTGACTTAAGACAATTGGGGCTGTGCTAAGCAACATGGTTGTTAAATGAGTTGCACCCAATTTTGCAGCCATTTTTGCCACAGTTGTTAAGCAAATCACTGCAGTTAAGTGAATCACATGGTCATTAAGTGAATCCAGCTCCCCTCATTGACTTTACTTGTCAGAAGCTGGCTGGGAAAATCACAAATGGTGATCACATGACCCCAGATTACTGCAACCATCCTAAATATATGCTGGTTCCCATGTGTCCAAATTTTGATCATTTGACCATGCTATGACAGTCTTGTTTATAATGAGTTTTTTTATTTTATTTCCGTACATTTCTTCTGTTACACGGTGTGTCGTCTGGGTACAAATATTTGCAAAAACAGTTAAAAATA
>JANHFL010001029.1:173322-200494 GCA_032468155.1 Oxyrhabdium leporinum
ATAGAATAGAATAGAATAGAATAGAATAGAATAGAATAGAACAGAACAGAACAGAACAGAACAGAACAGAACAGAATTTCCACTAGGATTCCACATAAGATCAAGATCAAGAAACACCTGAAAGAATATTCCATATTTCATAATGCCAAGGATTCATGCTATATCAAAGTTACATCTGAATATTGCAAATGGAAGGTAACTGATGTAGAAAGAGGAAATGATGCATTATGATCATATTACGCCCTAGTAACTGTCCTGGGATCTGTATCATTTTTCAGACAGTATTATTCCAGATGTTAATCTTCAGCTCCAAAAGTATATAACAACATTTCCTCAATTTCTGTTTGTCCCTGCTGCTGAGAAACAGAGTCACAATATGGCCCTTAGAGAGATGGTTTCTAACCCTTGGAATAATCTGTGCTGGTGTTCTGCCACATTTCCAGCCCTTTTCACATAGTAATAAGCCTGGAAAGTTGGCTGTCAGACCAAATTTGAGTTTGATTGAGTTACAAAAGTGGCCTTTCTGTTTGCTTTGAGAGTGCATCCAATGGCCAAGAGAGTTATTGCAAAAAGAACCAGGGCATGGCCCTTGTGATGACATTTTCTTCTTTTCTTACCAAGGTCATCAGCTAAGCTCCGGATACATTATTAGAGGATTCACATACAGACTGGATTGTTGAAAATATATCAGGAAGAAAAAGGAAAGATAACCCTTACTTGAGGTGCTTCACTAAAATATCCAGACAATATTCAGACATATGGCCATTGTTGCATGAGTGAAAACTACTCTCAATTAGATTGGAGAGCTGCTTATTGACTTCTAGCTAAAAATAATAACAATAACAATTCAAGTCATTATTGTTGCCTATAATTTCTTAAACAACTATGGTCAACTTTTCATCAGGTATTCTAGCCTGATGAAGTAGTAGTAGAAGGAGGAGGATGCCAGGTTTGGGGAACATGACATTGGAAAAATCAACATATCCTGTGGACTCTATAATGGATTCTGCATCATACTACTAAATTCTAAGTCTATAGTCTCTGAGCCAAACACAAAAGCTGCAAATATTAGGGACTAGAATAAAGCTACCTAGCAATTCATAGACTGTTGAAAGCAGAATATGAAGTCACAGAAACTGGGATGAAGTTAACATTTGATAGAAAAAATAAAAGTAATTATTCCAAAGTGAATAGCAAAGTATTATTTCAATTTCAACTGATAAAAATTGGGAGATTGTAAGCTCTTAGGCTCATTCTTAAACTTAAACTTCCTACCATTAACTTCTTTTTCATATTCATGACTCTATTCCTATGTTTGTTCTCATAGTTAGATCCATTTCTTAGGTAGTCCTCAACGTACAACCACAATTGGGACCAGAATTTCTGATTTCCAGGCACCCAACTTTTGATGATATGATTGTAGATGCTGTGACAGTTGTAAGTGTAAGGATTAATTTTAAGTTACTTTTTTCACTGATATTGTAACTTCAAATAGTGGCTAAACAAATGGTTGTAAGTTGTATCACTAAACTTAAATCTACCTGCAATCTCTAAGAGGAGTGTCAAACTCACGGCCCATGGGCCGAATATGTCAAACACTAGCTATGCCCACCCGAAGTTTAGCGAAGAAGGAAAAAGTTACAATATGTCACGTGACGACAATGTGTAATCGCGAGTTTGACACTCCTGCTCTAGAGCATGGTGGAGCTTCAAGCCATTCAAGGCAAGAGGTTTTCTGCCTTCAATGATCAAAACTCAATTGTGTGAGTTCCTTGCTCTTGAATTCTAACTCCACAGCTGGTTGTTCAACTTCATCTTCAAACCAAGGTTGTTTCAAGAGAATTGTGACATAATAGATATTATTATTCAAAAGTTTGAAACTTTATACCCAAGCTATCAAAGTAGTTTAGGACAAAACAAACAGGAGAGGTAATCCATGTGAGTAGATTATTATGGCTCTCATAACAGTCATGAGTCCTTTTTGATGCAGGACACTTTTTGTTGGTCCAATACAGGAATGTAGATCGTAAGAGTGTTTTGTGGAAATGTAGAAGTTAGTCAGCCATTTCTTCTTCAACATTAGTCAGAGCGTGACAAAGGTTCTCTCAGTAGACATTCATTCCCAGTACTTCACTCCAGGGATGGACTTCAAAAATTTTAGTAACTGATTCTCTGCCTGGTTGCTGGGTGGGCGTGGCCATGGTGGGTGTGGCTTAGTTGGCCTTCTGCACCATGGTGGGGGGATATTTTTGCCCCCCTGGGCTCCGGAGGCTTTCCTCGAGCCTCCAGGAGGACGAAAACAGCCTCCCTGGGCTCCAGAGGCCCTCTGGAGGCCCGAAACAGGCCCGTTTCTGGCCTTTTGGAACCTCTGGGAGGCCCATTTTTCACCCTCCCTGAGCCTCTGTGCGGGCCCTGTACTTACCTGGGATCCAAAACAGGCCACGTAGGTACTCCTCGGAGGGACGGGGTGAGGTGGGCAGGGCCAGCCAGGAGTAGGATTTGGTTGTTTGCTGAACAGTGCAGAATCTTTGCTATGGGTTCACCCGAACCTGTGCAAATCTGTAGCAGCCCACCCCTGGTTCACTCTCATTGTTTTTGGTATCTTCAGATGTGTTGGCAAGGAGAAGGGCAAAATAAAATGAAGAAGAGGGCCATAAGTGTGTAATTAAAATGTATAAAAGGAAGGAACCACTGATTGCATGCTCATAGTTGACTTCTGGGAGTGGGAGTTGATACCCATGAATGTTCCTGACTGTCTGCAAAGGAAGGGGAGATAGTAATATATATATTCTATCTAAATAATTTAAGAACATATATAGAAATCTGTTTCTATACAGGCACTTAGCTCCCTGAGGAGAACGAATAACAAGAATAATACATAAATAATATTTTTTTGTGTTACTACAATATTTCAGATTAGTTGGGTTCTTCATACTGTCTAACAATAGGATGGGTACTCCTAGAAATAAAGGAGTATTGAAAGGTTTCTGTATTATCACGTTTCAATATTGAGCTTTCATGATGCACGTGGAGTTGAGAGAATTACCTTCCAAGATGGTCTTATCCATATTGTTTTATTCTTGACATAAACTTATTTTAGTAAAATGATTCTGTGGCACAATGTACTTCTCATCATAAAAAATTGAGTTAGATCAAATAAGTTCATGGACTATGTCTAAACTAAAAGAGAAAATTTATCTTCATATCAGAATAAGGTCACCAAAGGTTTATTCACATAATTTATATGTATTGCCTGTATTTTTTTAAGGGCCAAGGATACTGCAAACTTGTTGGACAGATGAGAGTTGTGGAAATGTTGTGAAGGACTGTATTTATTCTGGCTCTGTTTTTATCCTTTTACAGATTGTAGATTGGCCGGGAATTAAAAATATGTAGTCATCCAAATGAAATGTTTCTTCAAAGTTTCTTCAGGAATCATTGCCAATGCCTGCACTTGTTGCTAGAAATCTGGAAAACTAGCTGCTCTTTATTTCTCTAAATTGTGTGAATGCATCCTTCACAGCTCTGAATTTAACACTTATTTATTACATGGACCATAACTGTGTTGCTTTGGATGTAACAAATGTATGAACTGATAGCCACATTTACTTTTGAAACACTAAAAGAGATTGCAATACTTTTTTAAAAAAACTTGTCTTTTTTTCCCCAGCACAAATGGCTTTGCAATTTATCTTTGACAAGGGCATTTTCCATGAGGTCAATGAAATCCAAGAAGGTCACTGTGTAGGCAATTATGTGAGGGCTTTCCAAGAATGTACCACAGGAGAGGTTTTGATGTAGTAAAGAAGTACCTTCACAATCTGTTCTGAAGCCACTGAGAAGTACTTGGATCATATCCCAAAAAGGAAGCTGCACGTAAAGAAATGGCACAAGGGTTGTGTCTATAGACTGCAAATCCTTCCTTTTCAGGATTGATCATCTTATAGATGACATACAAGCCCTATTAGCCACAGGTTAAATCTGGCATCCACACTGATGTTTTTTATGTCCATGGTTAAGGAGTGGGATGGTTGATCTTTTTCCGTTTGGAAAAAAATGCAATTGGCTGTAGATTCCAACTGCTGCTCAAGCACAAGTTATGAATCCCAAAGAAACCACATGTGATAACTGTGCTTCTTCAGTGAGAACTAGCATATAGGCCAACACTAAAACTGACATTATTTGACAAATGGTAACTTAAACTTCCTATGATTCGCCTTCAAGTTATTTTCCCCCATCCAATTCTTTACTGTCTCCAACATTCACTGCATCTGTTACCCATCCCAGGTTAATGATATATAACTGTGTATCTTTAAGATGTATTTGATACTTTTCCAGCATTTCATGTAGATGCTAACCAAGCCCTGTGGCACTCCATGCTAGATGTTACATATTCAGTGGTTTATGTCCCATTGCTACCAACTAGAGCCACCTACATGGATGGGAGTAGAAACATGGTAAACAGTGCCCCCACTCCATGCCCTCATAGTGGTCCAGAAGGACACCATGGTTGATGTTACTGAACATTACAGGGATATCTAATATCAACAGTCCCAACAGAAGAATGCAACTTTATTGATGTAAAGTGTAATAACAGAATCTTGAAAGCCTGCTCTAGCTTCCCTCCTTCTCACAGAAAGTAGAATAAAGATGGGGTTCTTTTGAGCTTTTTTGTACTCCCTCTTTTCTCCACAGGACTGAATTATTATTTATTTTCTCTTACCAGTTCTCCTAACAAATCTTGCATTCCTTTATTAAGACTCCCTCTGCACTTCTACACAGGTTGGGACAGTTATGGCTTTCCAAAGATTAGATTCTTGTTTTTCAACTAACCTAACTCCAGTTAGCATAGTTAATAATGAGAGCTGTCTGGGAATGCCACCCAATCTTTGAAGTCCCAAATATTTCCTATTCCTGTTGTATATGGTAAATTGACAATGCTCACTTTTACCTTTTCCTCACCTTGCCTTGCCTTCCATTTTGACTCGGTTTAAGGTATTTGGGATCAGCATCTTCTTAACTAGAAGAACTCACAAATCTATCTTCTTTTACTTCAGTTTCCTCAATTACATTCCACTTACCAATAACCTTCCATTCCTATCTATCTGACATTAGCTTTTCAAGATATTTCATGAACATTTATAGATTGTGTGATTTGCCAAACCATTGTACTTTTTATGCTGATGCCTCAAAGATTATTCAACAAAAGATATTCCTGTTCCAAAATCCTCTTAACCTGTTTGTTTGTTTGTTTGTTCATCACATTTATATACTCTCCCATCTCACAAAATGTGACTGGGCAGTGCAGAATAAAAAACTGACAAAACAATAATATACAAAATTATCAACAATTAAAAAATAATAATAATACAATTTTAAAAAGGCATGTGTTGCTGACACATTTCTTTTTTAAAGTATTGTGTTAAAGTAGATATAATTTTAAGAATTATGGGTTTCAGATAATGACAAGATCATTCAGTGAATAAAGTATTTTGTCTGTCACATTGATTAGCATTTTATAAGAGGAAAAAAGATGAAATAAAAAAGTAACTAGGAGACTTCATTATTACACTGATGTTTTAGGTTTCTCTAGTTTTTTAATGTTTTGGTTTTGGTACATAACTATTCTTTCCATTCATTGTACAATTATAATATGGTCAAATATGAGTCATGCCAAGTAATTAGGTGGGGGCCATCTTTAAACAATTTAATAAGTGCCGATCATCTTTGGCATTGTCATTGGGCTGGTTTTTTTCAGAAAGAAAAATAATGCAACATCCCCCACTTCTACTGGAGAGTAGTCAGCACATGAGTAGTCAGCACATGAGCCAAAGTATTTGAATTTGAGAAAGATTAAAATAATATGTCATTTTTCATTATATGTTGGATAATCTCTTAAAGAGGAACATTCCACATTACATATTACACATCTTCTAGAACAGGGATGGCAATCAACGACCTGCTGACTGCATTTCTCCTCCACAGGGATGTCGTTTGCAGTCTTCTAAAGTGAGAGGGATCAAATATGTTAAAATATTACAGGGAGTTAGAGACATAACGCACTTAAGATTTCCCCCCCCCCCTATTGTCTCCCTTTCTCTGTGCATGTGTGTGTGCACTGCAAATTGAACCAAGTTCATCCCTTAAAATATTTCCCAAAACTCCAGTTCCCAAATGTGATCCCATTCTGTCTGATGAGATCATGAGATCAGTAGCCCCACTATACCTAAGAAGGTTACAAAATTAATAGTACTGAGCCAAAAGAATTCTCTACCACATAGAATAAAAGGACGGGAGTCGAAGGCTTATTCACGGTAATCTAGCTTAGTAAATATGAAAAGAGCTTCATCGTTGATGGCTTAGAACTTTAAAGGTGAAAACCAGCTCAAAACCATGCTAGTGATAAGTGTAGATTACAAAGCAGGATCACAATAATATTATATAACAGAATCTCAGGTTGACTTCACATGCAGTATTTGTATCAATTTGACATTAGTGCCATATGAGCTATATTCTTAAGATGTTATCCTTTTTGATTGCCAAGCAGATTTTCTTCTGAATCTGCTGTGGCATAGAACAAATAGCAAAATTTTTATTTTGTGATATGCTATGCTGGAGCTCTATGGATCTTGGGGGTGGACTGTTCATCCATTTGCTGGAATCCCATGTCATTTTACCTATCAGCAGCTGAATACAAAGCTCCTTAAAAGATTTCATACACAGCTTCATCAGTAGACTTGATTTTAATCCTTTTGAACAATTTCACAATCCCTGTAATCACACACAGGGAGAAGCAACAGGTTTGATTGTCCTTGCTTATCTAAGCAATGTACACTAAATCCCTACCCCATCCTATCTCCACCCTCCGAGCAAAAAACATGACTGCTTCATAAAAATACATACACATAGCTTATCCACACAACATCTTACAATCATGATTGTAGCTGCTAGAGAAAGTAGCAAAACTGAATGCAAAGCTTCAGTATCATCCCTTCATCACAGTTTTCAATAGGAATTATATTTAAAAAGAATAACATTTTATGAGCCAACCAGATTACTCCTTATACAAGACTTGCATATATTGAAAATGAAGTGATGGTGATCATTCTATCTCCTTTCTATGGAGAGAGACTTCAGAATGTATGTGTTATTCCATTAGCTATGTAGTTCAAAAGACATGGACTTCCTGATTTTATTACTCTCCTATCAGTTGTATGTAGCATGGGTTGGATCATAGTGTTCTCCATCTATTGTAATGTGGCAAACACATTGTATAGCCAGCTTTTTGTATAGCCAATCCTTTTTGAAGAAATAGGGGAATGGAAACAGTGCTGTATGGAAATATCTTCAGTTAGCAGGCTAGCTGCCCTGTGCTGAGTTAAATTATATTTATATGAATATTTTCTTTAAAAAATTGCACATGACATCTTGCAGTTACTCAGAGAGAGGTTGCCAGTGTATAAATGAGTTTCGCAAGGCTATTTTTTTTCGGCTAGAATTGCAGCTAAAATATTATACAGCTGGGCAAATCCTTGAGGTTTTTTACTTCAAGTAAATTTTGAACAAAACACTCCTCTGAAGTGCATAGTTATGCTTAGGAGGGTGTTGACAACATCGATTTTCCCCTACGAGATAATGGGGACGTAACCCTAACCCTAAGTGGGTCTACCTTCCAATGGGATTTTCCCATGTATTTTTTTCTAGAAAGAAAGAAAAGCATGACTCGAAAAGTCAGCAATGTCCTAAGCATAACTATGCAACGCGATTTGATTGGCAAAATCGATTTTCGACTACAAGTTCAAGGGGATGTAACCCTAACCCTAAGTGGGTTTACCCTCCAATGGTATTTTCCCATGTATTTTTACTAGAAAGGAAGAAAAGCCATGACTGAAAGATTCAGCAGCCTCCTAAGCATAACTATGCAATGCGAATTGATTGGCGACATCGATTTTCTAGGAAAAATACATGGTGGGTAAATCAATTAGGGTTAC
This sequence comes from Oxyrhabdium leporinum, assembly GCA_032468155.1. Classification (NCBI taxonomy): domain Eukaryota; kingdom Metazoa; phylum Chordata; class Lepidosauria; order Squamata; family Cyclocoridae; genus Oxyrhabdium; species Oxyrhabdium leporinum. The sequence goes on from JANHFL010001029.1 coordinate 181,314, forward strand.
GGTTACATCCCCATGAACCCATAGTTGAAATCGATGTCTCCCATGAATTCGTACCGTATAGTTATGCGTAGGAGGGTGCTGACTTTTTCAGTCATGCTTTTCTTCCTTTCCAGGAAAAATACATGGGAAAATACCATTGGAGGGTAAACCCACTTAGGGTTAGGGTTACATCCCCTTGAACTCGTAGTCGAAAATCGATGTCGCCAATGAAATTGCAGCGGATAGTTATATTTAGGAGGGTGCTGAATTGTTCAGTCAGGCTTTTGTACCTTTCCAGGAAAAATACTTGGGAAAAATCCTATTGGTGGGTAAATCAACTTAGGGTTAGGGTTACATCCCCATGAACCAGTAGTTGAAATCGATGTCTCACATGAATTTGTAGCGTATAGTTATGCTTAGGAGGTTCTGACTTTTTCAGTCATGCTCTTCTTCCGTTCCAAGAAAAATACATGGAAAAATCCCATTGGAGGGTAAACCCACTTAGGGTTAGGGTTACATCCCCTTGAACTCATAGTCAAATACATGGGAAAATCCCATTGGAGTGTAAAGCCACTTAGGGATAGGGTTACATCCCCATTATCTCATAGGGGAAAATAGATGTAGCCAATCAATTTCCAGCGCATAGTTATGCTTAGGAGGGTGATGAATTTTTCAGTCAGGCTTTTCTACCTTGCCAGGAAAAATACATAGAAAAAATCCCATTGGTGGATAAATCAACTTAGGTTTAGGGTTCAACCCGTAGTTGAAAATCGATGTCTTCCATGAATTCACCAATGAATTTGCAGTTGATAGGTGAGCTTAGGAGGGTGCTGACTTTTTCAATCCACCCTTTCTACCTTTCCAGGTAAAATACAGGGAAAATCCCATTGGAAGATAAACCCACTTAGGGTTAGGATTACGTCCCCATGAACTCATAGAGGAAAATCGATGTCACTAATGAATTAGCAGTGTATCGGTATGCTTTGGAAGGCATTGACTATTTCCGTCTGGCTTTTCTAGCTTTCCAGGTAAAATAAATGGGAAAATCCCATTGGAGGATAAACCCACTTAGGGCTAGGGTTACGTCCCTTCGAGTTTACCCTCCAATGGGATTTCCCCATGTATTTTTCCTGGAAAGTTAGTAAACCCTGTCTGAAAAGGTCAGCACCCTCCTAAGCATACCTATATTAGGTAAATTATTTTTCCCCCAATGCACAATGTATAAAATAATGTTCAAATGTTCAAATGTGTGAATTACACACAACATTGTAAACATCCTTCATGGAATGAATTGGGTATTTCACATTAATGAAAGAGAAAGATTTAAACCTCGTAACTGTGTTTATCTGTGACTCCATCCTACTGCAGTTAGTGGAACTGACTTCTGGAATCCAACCAGCAAAGTCCCATAGCAAAAATCTTACTCTCCTTTTAACCAAGAAAAATATTTCGTATTTCTATGAGTCATTTCAGACTTCACTGCTTCAAATGAGTAAAACATTTTTATTACATTTGTTCTAGCCTTCAACTGTTCATTATAGTTTTTACATTTATAGTTTCACTGAAAATTAAATTTTCCATAGGGATTTATTTATCTGTTTGTGGTTTAATTCGTCTGTGTAATATTGGTTCACCCTTGAAATTGAGACAAAAAATAGCAATTTAATTATAAAGTGTTTGGGATAGATAACAAAGGTGAGGACTCTGATGTCAGGACATAAATAATGCTTCTCACCAAGGTTTCCATTCCTGTCTGACAGCAGCTATGTATAGCCTTTCTTTTTTAAAAGTTTTTATTGTTGGTACTATGTCTTTAAAAATAGAAATGTTGAGACATAAAAAAACCATGAAGGAAATATTCTGTCATTTTCTTCATAAGGAAAGTTGTGAATGAACCTTCAGATGGCTTCAACTATATCTGGACCACAATTGGCAAGCTCTTGTTACTAATTATGGCATTGGGAGGTAGAATATTGAGGGTGGCAAGAATTCATTGGTACAAAAAGGGGAAAGAATTGTTAAGTCTAACAATTCATGTAAATTCTAGTCCTGTTGTGTCTATTTCCAATTCAATATGCAAGGAGTGGGAGTTTTCATGAACAGTCTTATGGTATCTGATGACTGCCATCACAATGTGATTTGGATGCCGGGCGGGTGGGAAGGATATCACTCTTTTTTCTATGCTTACCTCTACACAATAATCTACTGCGTAAGCAGGATTACCATTCCATCTCATTCTGCATTCTAATATGATATCTACAATAACAAGACATTTCCCTGAATTATGATGCTTCACCTGACTTTTTATTTACATTGCCAACCATTTAAAAGCATATAGGTATTTGTTACATTTGTGAGTATAGAACCAATCTAGTGGTCTAGTGGTAAGGCACCTATCTAGAAAAGCCAAGGAACAAACACTTGGTTGATCCCCCAAAATAGCAGACCCTTTTTCCTGCACTTTTAGGAAAAAAATACTACGCAGAACAAAAAATATGAGTGCAACATTATACTTTTTGTGTATGCAGATACCCTAATATAGAAAACCAGATCCAAGAAAAGGCCTAGTAGACGCTTATCTGTCCAGGTTGGATGCCTTCTGTATCTCTTGGACTATGTTTCCCACTATTCATAGTGCAATATAAGTAGAAGTCATAAAGTAGGGGAAGACTGTTTAGTCCACAGAATGATGACCATAAACAAATGATCCACATGTCAAGTATCATTTTATCTATGAAGCAGAACCTACAGTACAGACAGAACATTGAAAAACAGACTGGCTCCAGACTGGCAAAGGAGTACAAGGTTGTATATTCTCCCCTTATTTATTCAACCAATATGCTGAATATATTTTAAGATTGGAAGACGAGGAGCACGACTTTAAAATTAGAAGAAGAATATTGGTTGTATCATCAGCATATGCTGATGACATACCCTGATAGCTGAAAATGCATAGCTCTGGAAGTTCTAGTAATAAAAGTCAAGGAGCACAGTGAAAAATGGGACTAAAATTAAATACAAAGAAGACCAAACTAATGACAACAGCTAGAACAACCAGCCTTAGAATTAATAATAAAGATACTGAAGTAGACAGTTTCTGCCTTTTATTAATACTAAAAGAAACGAGCACTGAAGAAATATGTGAGAGACTAGTACTTGGTAGAGAAGCATGAAGGTCTTGGAAAACATATTCAAAGGCTGTGATAGCTCTATACCTCCAAAGAACCATACTTATAAAGATCAGAATTATGCAAGCTATGGTATTCCATGTGACACGCTCTGGAAGCAAAAGTTGGACTTTGAAGAAGAGAATAGGAAGAGTATTGATGTTTTTGAAGTTTGGTATTGGAGAAGATTTCTGAGAATACTGTGAACTGTCAAAAAAAACAAACCAATGAATCATTGAGCAAATCAACCCAATCATTGAGCAGCATCAAGTTCTCACTAGGCTCACAAATGACCAGGCTCAAATTACCCTGCTTGGACACATTATGGAAAGAGCTAACCCTCTGGAAAAAGTTATAATGTTGGAAAAGGTGCAAGGAGAAGGAAGTAGAGGATAACCAGCAGCAAGGTGAACAGACTCAGTTACAGTAGTGATAGATTTACTATTGGAAGATCTGAAAAAACAGGTTAGGGACAGATCATCATGGGGGAAAAAATTTATCTGTGCGATCTCTACAAGTTGAAAATGACTTGATGGCACATAATCAATCAATCAACCAATCAATGAAGCAGAACTCCCTTATCTGAGCTGTACAAATCTGGATAACTATTAGATGGCAGCAATGACATACACAGGAGATTCAAGTGGTCATCTGAACTTTTGAACCAAAAGTAGTTAGCCTATATGAACAATTCTACAGTATTTTTTTTATTTAAACCATTTATATGGCTGGCCATCTCAATATTGAGACTGCGAGCCATGAACAAAAAATAAATAAAACCAGAAAGCTACTAGTACAAAAAAAATCAATTAGTGAAAAAGAAATTGCCATTACAATTAATAATTGCTTTTTTATCTCAGATATAAATCATTATCAAAGAATAGAGTCCATGTTTTTAAAAATCTTTATATAACAGAGTTCTTTCAACTCATGAAATAATTAACTTTTTTTTTCTTCACTCCAGGACGTATGACCCAGTTCCAAGTATCTGTGTACTCAGAAAGTTGAAATTACTTCAAAGTTAAAACTAATCATTTCCTGAAACAAATAGCTCTTCTGAAAATATTTAGGGAATAAAATCCTTATCAAATGTTCTAATATAATAAACACAACTGATTTAGAGCTGGTGTTAGTGATTTGTATTGCTTTTTTGGATATACTCATGTACAAGAACAATGTTAAGTAATGCTAAATGGGAAATGCATTGGAAGAGACATATTTATAAACCATTGTTTAATTATGACATCCAATCTTTTGGAATTTGACCCAGAAAGAAAAATATTCATTAGTTTCCCCCTTCCACAGGGTTTTTTGTTGGTTTTTTTTTGCAATGTGATGAAAACCTTTTAGGCATCCTTCTGCAATAATATTGTCTTAAATATTTTACCCTAAGTACTGCAGAATGTCTGTCAATCAGCAGCACTGGTAAATAAAGAACTTATCTGGCTGTTCTCCAAGAGTCAGAAAATGTCACTGTTGGCTATGACCAGCAATTTTTCTAATTTAGGCCTATGCTGCATCATGTAATCATATGCTTTGCTTTGTGGATATTGTACATATACCAAGAGTGAAGTCAGATGGTCAAAACTGAATACAGAATGGACAGTCATTATAAATGTAAGACAGACAACACATGGATAAGACAATGCAGGTTGGTGCATATCTTGGAGAATGCAGAGTTTTAAAAGGCAATACGTACTTCATCATCTGGGGTAGATTTTCAGCAGGCACACTTAGATGGTGGACACCTATTATTAACTACATTATCTGCATTTGTCTTTTGGTTTGTAACTGGGGCATTAATGGGAAGAAATAGCCCACTGCTAAGAAACAAAGGCATAATGTCAAAAGCATTCGGGCAGACTGCTTCTGTAAATGACTGCGTTGTTTGGAGTCTTATGTTCTCTGAGATTTGCCAAGTGAATGGAAAGAACAGGCAGAGCCGCCCAATGGCATCATGACAGTCCTGGCTGGACTGTCATGAAACTCCACTGGGACAGAAGAAGTAAAGTCCAAAATTAAGTGCAACATCAAGCACAGGGAGTCCCACCATGTGGCAGGCACTAGAATCAGGTTCCAAGTGAAATCTAAGATCTAGCACAGAGAGGCCAGTAGCATAACAGGACTAAAGCACGGCCAACCCACAGAAAGTTAATATATACAAATATGTTCCCTACAATGAGTAGTCTGGGAAGGAAGATTTTTAAGTCTGAGCACTCTCAAATATCATAGTTATAAGAAAGGCTTTAGGTATGTAGACACGACCACAAGAAATGCTTATTGTTCCCTTCATCTAGCCATATCTTAAGTTTGAGCTGTTTATCATTGACCTTTCCCAGACTGAATTAGGGCTCAGCTAAGCGGCATCTCAGAAGGGGTCTAAAGAAGGTAGACAAGGTACCTGGGAAGGTACATCATCATCTTCTTTTAATGACCCCATAATTCCTTGCGGGGTGGAGTCTGGGCAACTGAATGGAGCTGAGTGTTTACTGGCCAGATGCCCTTCCTGTTGCCAATGCAGAGTTTTGTTCAGTAGATACATTCTCATTGTACCCAGAGAGAGAAATATCTCTACCTAAGATCGAACTCACAGCCTCCTGATTGTGAGGCTTGAGCTGCACCTCTAGGCCACCGCACCACTCAAGGTAAGTCTGAGACATCACCCCTAAGAAAACAAGATTGACTTTTGGTCACAGGCAGCTACTTCAGTGGGCCAAGTTTTCTGAAGTCCTCAAGACAATTGAAGTTCATACATCAACATATAGTTAGTGTGAAAAAAATGATAGCTGTGTTCTCAAAACATTTTAAACAATAAAGAATATAGCAACAACACAGTCACTAATAAATATGGCAATGCTGCTGATATTGACCAAGGCAGGGAAGGCATATGGCTGTTGCTACTATACTGTATAGTGTTGGGAGAAATATCCATCTGGTTCAGTTCCAAGTCAGGAGAAATGGACTAGAGACAAAATGGAGGCTGGAGGCTGATTGGAAAGAGAGTCCATTTGTTGATGAACAGAAGTACATGTTTGTGGTTTTGGTGCAGCTGAACAAATGGAGTTGAGAGGGGGGGTGTTATACCTTCTCTAGGGCTTTGCACTTGAGCTTCCTGTTCCTGTGTATTCTATTGGCTGTTATCAGATTCCTATGGGGTCATGTTTGTCTGAGCTCCCAGGTTTGGTTGAAGTTTGCTGAGTGATGCAATGTCCTTAGGAGATTGTGCAATGCAGCGAGCTCTGTGTCTTCTGCTAAATGGTCTTATTACGTCCTGAAGGGCCATGTCTTAATCCCATCACCCTGGAGCTGACGGTCTTTTATCTTGTAGATAGGCTGGCCCAGTCCTGCTAGGGCTATTAAGAAAGATGGGGGCTGCTTTCCAAGAGCATGTTTCTCCTTTAGGGAAATATAATATTCTTCCTTTTTAATATTGCTCAAAATATTTCATTTTTCTAGGAGAGGGGTGGGTGCTAACTTTCTACAATAGTTGTGCTGCATTAGGAACTCTTTCTGATATGTTAGCAGTGAACTTTCTATGACATCAACCTTGCTACGGCACTTATAAATACAACTTGGCCAACACCACTCTGCCCTCCACAAAGTGAGTGTACTGGGCATGAGCTCACAAATAGTCCACAAATAGCCCTCTTTTGACAGCCAAACTTGGAGGAAGGAAGCCAGCTGACTGGGAAGAGAGTAAAGAATTAGCTCTTCAGGAGAAGGATTTTTATTTCTGTGGAACCATACCTGTACAAAAGGAAAGCATTTTACAGTCCCATTTAAGGGGACCTATTCAAAGGGGGGGGGGAGCCTCCAAATAGTAGAAATCACAGCCATCTTCTTAGGGGAAATAAGCAAACATCCTCTCTCAGACTGAAAAAGAAAGAAAAAACCACCAGAAAGTGTTTCTTACAAAGCAGAATGATTCCTTTAAAGTGGGCTTCAAGATTAGCTTTTGGACCTTTTTGTTTTTTTTCTTTACGCTGATGGATGAATTTAAGGATTTATTCTACAGTTTTCTTTCCTTCATAAAAATGTGGGAAAATGGGATGTCACATTTTAGGATCAGAAAACAGGGATTCCATACAGCCCTGCAGATGGCTCACCTCTGCTTTAAAACCCACAATATCACAAATATCAATCCTTCCACATATGGCTTTATTGAATAAAGCTGGAAAGAAAGGATGTGCCGTCCATGACCTGTGAGCCACTTGTAGTCACAAAACTCATTTGTGAAGCATGTTGCCAACCCACTGTTGACCACATATGATTCCAGATAGCCCATTACTCAATTGACCGATGTGCTACAGATAAACTCTTCTACTGGATCTCTTTGGCTTTCACAATTTTTTCTGAGTAAAGCCGTCCCATATTTGGGACGTCCCATTTCCCCATTTATTTTCAGCAGGAATGCTAACTTCCTTTGATGGAAGGAGAGGGCAATCTTTATACTCACCCCTTTGCTACTGGCAATAAGTATACTGAGCTCTTTCAGTCTTAGCAAAACAGCTCCACAAGTTGCATAGCTGGAAATGTCAGGCTCCCTGGATCAGGACTTGGCACTACATCTGAATCTTCCTAACATGGCTGTTGTGTTTGGACTCTGCTGAAGTCTCTCAGACATCAGACGTAGGGCAGCTAGATAAGGATCTTTACTGAATGAATTTTCATTGAACAAGTTACTGTCCATCTATCACAATGAGGGTGCAGTTTCTCTCTTATTCTTATGAAGTTTAAATCCGTTGCTTATTTTTACTACCTTCCTACAGTTCAATGAGTGCTTTGACTTGTACTTCATGGTCTTGGAGCTAATCAGTTATTAACCAGCATCTCTGCCCTGAAATCCACTGGCTTTGGGCTTATATTTTTCAGGAAAGAAGGGGTAAACCTCATATTTCCTTCATTTTTCAAAGTGGTATTGTAAGATTTAGTATGCATGGGGAGAGGAAAAGTACATCTGTGTATATGTGTACAGTGTATTGTACGAAAGGATATGTGGGGGAAAGGGGGAAAATGTCTAAATAGGACAAAGTGGATATCTACAATATGTGCATTGGTAGATCTATATGTGAGAGAACTTTATATGTACAGATGTACATGTGAATGAAAATGTGGCTCTGAAAATGTGGATCTCAATTTTTTAAAAAAAATATTTTCCCCTGTTTTAAAGCACTGGTTCCTAAATTTCTTACGAAATAGACTAATCAGCAGAAGATAATCGTTTTTGTTAAAAAAAAGTCTGATGGATCTGGAAATCATATCCCGTGTTCCACTTGGCATTTGGTTCTCTGTCATGGGGGGGAGTCAATATTTACCAACCATGACAACTTCCAGAAGTGTGGACAACCCTCAGCCATGCTGGTGGGAAATTCTAGGAGTTGAAGGCCACATATTTGGAGATGCTGAAGTTGCGAAAAACTGCCTCAGATGATCACAGGCAGGAAAATAGAAAGAAGGTTGGAAATTCTGTGATTGTTAGATAATTTGATCTAGTAATAAGTGATTAAAGCAAGTGTTAATGGATATTAGTATTCGGGACAGAGTTGATAATAACTATTTGGTTGGTTATTTGAAAAAAAACCCAACTAGGATGATCTCTATATCCTAACATGGATTGATCAAGCAAGAAGATTCAATACATCTCCATTTGTAGATGACCCACAAGAATCAGTGATGCCAACCATGATCTCTAATGGTTCCAAGGTACTTAGAAGATTGCTACTGCATGAAAAATGACTCTGAGCATGCATGTATATTCACACCCTAGTATCACTTTACTCTGTTTTTTTCTTCTCTCATCTTCTTATCTTTCAGTTTAACACTGTGACAATCAGCTCATGGGAAAAGCTGCTATCTCTAGAAAAATTCAACAGCTCTGGTGGATAAGTAAATCCAAGAAGCACGAAAGCAGGAAGTGTGTCTCTAAACTCCCCATGTTATTTCAGGCTCAGAAATTAACTGATGGAAATAAACAATTCTTTAGTTTTATTAAAGAATAATAAAATTAACTTGCAAGAACTTATTGTGCTCCATCCCTATTCCTTTGAGCAATGTCTTTTAGCAAAAACAAAGCCAAACAAAGAAAGGAGAAATGTTTTTACCAAAACAGAGTCTTTTGTTCAGCCAAATCCTTTCAGCCTATCACCAGGCACATACCAGTTTGGAAAGCAATCCTTCCTTAAAGTATATTTTCAGATGGATCAGTGAACAAGAATGACTTCCTTTCAGTGAAATTCTTGTTTTTCTTTTTGTTTTGGTCTCTGTTATAATTTTAACTTGTCTTAGACCTTTCGTCTAGAAAGTCTAGTCATTTTCATTTTTAGCTGTATACTTGCATCCCTTGTTCTGCCGGGTTCAGAACAAGCCTTTGAAAATGATATTCTTATTTTAATTGAAGAATTTAATGAACAGATGCTGTTAGTTTGTTTTGAAGCATGTGACTGAATATTTTCATAGGTCATCTGTCACCTAGAGACACACGCTGTCCTTGAAGTGCTGACAAAACTGCTACTTAGGTTTTAGCTTATCAGATACCCATAAAGGCAGACACTTGGGAAGCCCAAAGTTGCAGGAAAGCATGGACATCAAAAAGCTTTTTAGTGTCATTTTCTCATAAGTAAATATTTGAAGGAGGGTTAGAATGTTTCCCCCCCCCCCTTTGCATGTGTCTGTATATGTTTTGCTAAGGCTGATTGCTACCTCTTCTGCCCATTACTTGTTCCAGATGAAGACAAAGAATTAATAAAGCCATTAAAATGGCCTCAAGCGTATAAAATCAATGCCGGTCATAGACTGAAAGTTGCTTTTATCAGTATGCATCTAGGCTACTATATGCAATCTGCAAAAATCTAGGTGGTAAATCTAGCTGCAAAAATCTACAATCCTTAGGTGGTATCATGGAATTGGGTTATTCATTATTTTTACAGCTCAGATCTGGATACAGTGACATGATAGCAGTGTTCCAATATCTCAGAGGCTGTCACAAAGAAGAGAGAGTCAAACTATTCTCCAAAGCACCTGAGAGCAGGACAAGAAGCAATGGAGGGAAACTAATCAAGGAGAGAAGCAACCTAGAACTAAAGAGAACTTTCCTGACAGTTAATTAACCAGTGGAACAACCTGCCTCCAGAAGTTGTGAATGCTCCAACACTGGAAGTTTTTAAGAAGAGATTGGATAGCCATTTGCCTGAAATGGTGTAGAGTTTCCTGCCTAAGCAGGGGGTTGGACTAGAAGACCTCCAAGGTTTCTTCCAGCTAGTCTGTATTAACACAGTAATTCTAATTTTTGTAAAATGAAATAATTGTTTTGCCTCTAGACCCCTTTTCTTGTTCATACATCATGAAAACATGCTGCCTCAGCTTCTTCTGAAAATCAGTCCACTGGGCAGTCACAGTCCAGATGTAAGGACTTCAACTCCCACATCTATCTAGCTAGGGAATTCTGAAGTTGAAGTCCTTGCATCATAAAGTTGCCAAGATTAAGAAACACTGATAGAAGCACACCCTTTCCCTTAACTGCTTAAGCAATGTGAAAGGTTTCTCCTAAAGGGTGCATTGACGCAGAATTGGCTGTTCCTCCTTTCAGCTGGCCTCCATCTCCTTAGTCTTCAGGAAACAAAAAATAAATACAGTATTTGTATTCAGACTATCTAATGTAAGTGACTGGCTTAGTTCTTTACAGGGGTTCTAGAAGAGGGGTTTTCAAACTCGTTTTTTTTTAAAGGAAACTTGTTAAAAAACAACAACCTTGAAACCTCTGATCAAGAGATGAAGCTCTAGTGGTAAAGAAAGTGATTGGTTGGATTTGAAGGAGCCTTCACTTTTTTGCCCTTCATCTCTTATGTAATCCTATGAAACTCTTGTAGAACCCTAAGTGCCAGGGAACACAACTGGAAAATCCCTGTTTTACATGGAATAGCCCCAATTGAGAACATAATTGAGAGTGGGGGAAAGGAGGGGGTTTTTTTAATTACCAATTTGGAAAGGAGATGAAGGAGGATTACTAAGGGCAAGCTTAGTTATAGCCATGGACCTCACTGAACAAAGAAGTAACAAGACTTTCTCTCTATCCTGAAGATTACTCCAGGATTCATAGAAGCAATGGTAGTAGTCTCTTTGAAAACAAACTCTGCCCCTTATTTTGCTTATTAGATTTACATCCTACCTTTAATTTTGGAGCTCAAGATGGCAGGCATTACACTCCCTACTCTTGTTTTTGTCCACAACAAACAATTCTGTGAGGATTGCTTGAGAGAGACCAACTAGTTCCAAATTTCCTAGTGAGCTTCTGCAGTGAAAAATGTTAGGAAGTTGAGATATTAAAAGTAGGAAAATATACCATATTCCTTCATCACTGCACCCATGACCTATTCAAATGCAAATTTCCTTTGCATTACAAAATACAAAACCATCCTTGTATTTTCCAAGATGTTTGAAAAATGGCCCATTCTTCTGGTATTCATCAAACATCAGCTGATCCATGGAAAGAAGATGCTGAGATACATCTGCATATAATTTCTGGTTGATTTCTAACACATGGGAGAGAAAATGCATCCTAGTTTTACTTCATTACTATATTGAAATGAGAGAGCATAATCTGCTATCTTTCTGCTGGTCACTTTCATTTCAGTAGATGGTGCTGTTGCCTCTTCTTTTTATTGAAGTCTGCCCCAGTTCCATCCCTGACTCCAGAATGAAGAGTGCCATCAACAGCTATAGTTTTTCTGCTTTCAGCTGTATTCAACTAGGCCAGAAATTTAAGCATTCTGAGTTTTGACAGTCTTGGCAATGAAGGCAAGGGCAAAGACGTAAATCGTTTCAAAGCAAAGGAATTTGGCAAACAGATGAGAAGAGTAAATAAAAGCAAAAACAGAGAGCTGGAATGTCATTATCCGAAGCAGTTGTCCACTTTTAAGTAAATAGCCACTTCCAAACACTGACATTGCTTTTTGGTTGTGTGGTTGCAGAAGTTGTGTTTAATTTCCTCCAGTCACTTTATGAGGTTTATTCTATCCATGCTTACTCTGGCTCAAGAGAGGAAAATCAAGTCCTCATGAACTCCAAAGTTTGCAGAAATATAGCAGTATTTAGAAGCAACCTAAGAAAGGAACTAAAAATAGTGGAGTGTGGAATCAGCAAAACCTGAATAGAAAAAAAAGCATAATCCCACTTAATATTATTTTCCTGGAATATCTCTTATTGCCTTCCATAGCACACTTAGAGTATTTGATTGTGCAAACCAAGGCCTTGTCACTCCTGATTTCTGTCTAATATCTTTAAAAAAAACAATTTGCTGCTAATCATTCTTTTTTTCTGAGACAAAATAGTCCCATATAGCCAAAAAAGGCAAAATGCTTTAAGCGTGTTAGGAAATGCTAACTAATGCTTTCAAAACCTTTACATGCGGCTGGTATGCAAACAAGCACACTTTAGCCCTGCTTTGAAGTACATTTCAGCTGATAATCCCTAAAGAATGAAAAATCAGGATTCCTTATACATATTTACAAACTCTGGAACATCCTGCTATTACAGCCTCACACAGCTATAAACAATGTAGTAAAATATGTATCTCTTCATTAAATACATAAAGTGTAGGACTGTATTGTTTGACAATTAAATGCATTGCAACTGGAAACCACCCCTTTCCAATCATTATGGCTCCAGACTTCAAAGTATAGCTCTTGCTGACAATATAATAAATTCTTCTGGTACACATGCAAAGTTAGCCAATAAATACAACTGACAAATGAGAGTTTGGTGAGCAGTTGTATTTGAATAAGTACATCCCATATCACAAAAGTTGTAACATTAGCATTGTAGGCACCTTAAAATGAGATGTGAACTCATTTGTTTGCATATTCCAAGAAAAAAAGTGTCAACTTAAATCACAGCTAACTCCTAGCAGATGAATGTAGAAGCCTAGTTTGCCTTACTTGCTTTCCATTATTCTTCTGAACTGACCTTCTGTATCGGCTTTCTGAAAAATAAAATCACTAGATTTTATTTGTTCGTTTGTTTGTTCCAGCGATACTCCACCTTACTACTGAAATGAATTGTCTAAGTGGGTAACTATAATTGAAATTCAGAAACAACTGCTTTTTTAAAGAAGCAAATAAATTAAAAGTAACACAAAACATAATAACCATTAAAAGCCTAATGAGTGTGATGGAATGTGCACCTGCAGCAGCAGAGGGGAGGATTTTGCCAACTCAGAGCTTTCCCAGAACGAGGCCCCATTCAAGAGACTTTGTAACCCCAAGCTGGATAGAGGAGAGAGAAGAGGATCATGGTAACCAAACCTTAGAATCTTTGAGGATATAGGTAGTAGCTTAGAAAGTTAGAGCTTTAGTTTGGCAAGATTCTATTAGGTGCAAACAAATAAAGGATTGGACTTGCTTGGATCTCACAGTCTCGTCTTTGGGCTTGAGCCTGAAATTGGGAGATGCATTACAAATTACAAATTAACAGATTTGGAAGGGATCTTTTAGGTCATCTAGACCAACCCCCTACCCAACCAGAAGACCCTGCATCATTTCTGATAAATGGCAGTCCAATCTCTTCTTGAAAGCTTCCGGTGATGAAGCTCCCACAACTTCTGAAGGCAAGCTGATCCATTGGTTGATTGCTCTCACTGTCAGAAAATTTCTCATTTCAAGGTTGAATCTCTCCTTATTCAGTTTCCATCCATTATTCTTTGTCTGGCTTTCAGGTACTTGGAAAATAGCTTGACCCCTTCCACTCTGTGGCAGCCCCTCAGATATTGGAACACTGCTATCATGTCTCCCCTGGTCCTTCTCTTCACTAGACTAGCCATGCCCAGTTCCTATAACCCAGTTCCATACGAAAGATCTTGCCTGGCATGAAGACTTGCAGTAAGAGTAAGACATCTGAGACTTATCTTTCTCCATAAGGTGGACTTCAAGAACTAATTCTGTACAGCCAGTGACTTCGAACTACCTGCTTCACGCTGCAGTTGATGCTGCTTCTGTTGGCTTGTTAGACTCCCTAAATACAGCTATAACAAACATTAACATAATTATAAGCAGAACTTATTTTTGTTTCTGCTGAAAGAATACGGCCAGAGACCACATTACTACAGAATAATGACAGTTAGAGAGTCCAAGTCTTTCTAGGAGCAGCAACACTCCTTCAAGATGAAGTTTGTCATAGAAGAGGATGATAGTGCATACATTCCTGTTTTGCAGAACTGATCTGGGATGCTTCTCAAATGCAGTTTCATGGTAGCTAATGGACATTGCCAAAAAGAAGACTGTATTCAGGTCTTCAGGATATAGTTGACTTTTCAGTGGGGAAGAAGGAAGCATCTAAGACACTCTGCCAGAATTGGCAAACCTTGGAAAAAAAGTATATCAGAAATGTCATTTTCATCCCTTGGTAGAATGAACCTTTCTGTGGTTAAGCACAGGGCAAACCAGGCTTAGACATAGCTTGTCAGAGCTCTTGTGCATAGATAAAATCAAGTCTTGTGGGAGCTAGATATGGCCAACACATTCATGCACAGATCAGCAATTCAACAAAGCCATTCAGTATGGATGAAACATTCCCCGGCTTTCATACAGATACTGTGTCCTTCAGCTCACTATGCAGCACTAAAAAGTGCTAACTTTTAGTTTGTATTTTAACCTGGTTTTGAGGGACATCTGTAACCTGACTCTGCCAAGTTGACATCTATGTCTCAATCAAATCCCCTTTTACTACCAAATAGTTTAACCTCAGCTATTCTCATTGTTTTAAAAAAGGGTGGGATTAGAATCATGCCAGAGGAGAGTAACTGTACTTGAAGAAATGCCTGCTTCATTGGTGCAAAGCTTTTACGTGCCATTAGCTTCTAACCGTTAAACCTTTCCTGCATAAAGATTATTAAGGGTGAGCCTGAACAGCTGTGATTCTTGCATGCAATACCAGACTTTCTCAAACGAGGTCAGCATTTGTTCAAAGATGCCATTTCGGAGATCCAACAGGGAGGGAAAACTTTCTGACAGCCTTGAAAATGCCATAACACTCCAGCTGTGTTTATAGGACCTTTTGGTCTACATATCGTGCAAAAAATCCTCACATTTTGATTCATTGGTCCTGTGTAAAGCCAGAAAATTGCATTACGTTTCCGAATCCTTGCACAAGCAGATAATGGCAAAACAAGTGTAGTCATGCAACACGCGTGCCCAAGTTCTTTAAAAACTGAATGGCTGCATGTTTGCAAAATGCTTCTGTTTCTTTTTTCAGCCTAGAACAAATTTGGTCTCTCTGGTTGGGTTAAAGTTCAGCGTACTGAACAAACTCAGAAGATAGTTTTATTTAGTAATATTATTATTAGATTTAATAATTGTATTAATACTCATCATTCATTTAAAAATATTCTCTGTGAACACAGCCAGTTTCTGCTTTTGCTACAATGGACAATACGGACTAACTTAATAGTTGGTTTCCATGCACAAAATTCTTCCTGTTGATTATGCAGTTAAGCATTATGTACATATTTTACTTTGACGGTTGGTAGTTTCATAACATCATTGGCCATGGGCTCTTTTTAATTTGTATTAAGGTTCTTACTTAATGTATATTGTTGGAACAGTTTCCTTCCTCCTGTAGATGAACGATGAATGAGTCCCTTTATAAATGTATACGTATAATTTAATATTTGTTAATGCCATTTGACTGCAAGTGAAAGCACTGAACTAGAGGTGGAACTGTAACCAAAGTGCTATCCACAGTAGTTGATCTGAATGATGACCAAGTCACCATGTGAATGATGATGAGGCACGTAGCCCTCAAAATGTTCAAATTTAGATGTTGGCTAATCCTCTCACGTGAATCAGGACTTGTTCCTTTGCAAACATCTTTCCCCGCCACTATTCTGCTTGTCAGTAGTCTGGGATATCAAATGTACAGAACGAAGCACAATTCTAATTCTACTGCAGTGCAGCTAAGCAGTACCTCAGATTAAAAACAACCATCCATTTATTAACCTGTATTCTTATGAATATGAATGCAAGTATAGATTGACTTATGTCAAGCAATGCATTACTATAAAAGCTATGAAACTGTTTATACAGTGTTGTCAGGCAATAGGTCCATCTGGTTCTATATTACCTAATCCCCATAGTCAAACAATCTTTTTTTAAATCTCAATCTACTCGTTAGATGCTTTAATTAGACACTGAACTTTGGAGCTCCTTCATACAAAGTACTTGCTATTCAGCTGCGACAGGATCACTGGCAATAAATAAATATTGTCCAAAATCTAAAATCCAGGTGTTCTGAAATCATGTCCTATCCATCTTTAATTATTAACTGACATTGATTTGCTTTTGAAGGGATCTCAGATAGCTTTGCTGCTATTTCTAGTCAGATCAATTTTCATATGCAAAGGCAGATTCTCTTCTGGATTAAGTTTGATGGCTGGAAGTGTTTCAATCAGATCTCCGTTCAGCATATGGCTTGAGTTGGGAAAGCTTCTTCCATGGAAAAATGCAAAATCTCACATTTTAACCTCTTATTGCTTCTCCTTACACACATGCTTTCTTTCTCCTCTTAACAGATGACCAACATTGTCCAAAGTGATATCTAGAGCACATCAATTTGTCATGGGAAGTTTACTCAGCAGCAGCTGTGGAATCACTATTATGTGCAAACATTTATAAATCAGGGAGAGTCACTGTTTTCTTTTTCAATGGTACATAGCATTAATTCTGTAATTAATTGGATTCAGATTGGCCATTGTTTGAACAGAAGGAAGAGCTTTTTCTGTACACATCCAGCAGAACAAGGATGGGCAATCTACAGGATACAAATGGACTCCTCCCCTCATATAGATGAAGTCAAATTTTTGTTTCCTTTCAGTGGATTTTAAGGGATAAAGAATTCCAGAAGCTTTACATCTTTCAAACCCAGGCTGTCACAAAATTAGAATGATGTGGTCTATTTGGGATTTAAGATACAAAAAAGAATGCCCCTAGCATGAACAAAAGCATTGAGGAACCCAATTCACCTCTTAACAGTCACCTTTAGACAAGATGGGTGGCATATACATCTAATTAATATATAAAAATACATAAATAATACTAACAAAACTGGCCCCAGTGTTTCACCCCAATCATTGTTAGCCATTCTGCTTGAAGACCCCTAATGCCACATCTAAAGTTGTTCATCCCTGCAGGGTATAAAGGCACAGAGGTCCTCTCTGGAGGCTCTCCTGTGTCACCCATCATTCCACCTTGTAGGGTTTCCAAGGCAACTGTTTTCAAGACAAATAAGACAGCTCAGGGAGAGGCAGAAGAAGAAATTGAGATAATGCTTGGTGTTTGATGTTTTTTAATGAAAACCAAAGGAAAAATAAGATTGGATTTTGGATAATTACTTGATCATTTATGTGAAAATCAAGGAAGATCATGTTGCTTAAATTTGATTGGATCATATCCCTCAGTGTTGGTGAAGAGACTGAATGTGAGACTTCGGCATTGTTGTTAAGAATTGGCAGTGGAGTGGAACAGCTGTCACATACAGTATGGACTTGGCCTACTTTTGCTGAGAGATAAGGGAGGACATACTGGTTAGAAAGCACTTGCTTTTTTCACGCCCATCTCCTGGAACAGTGTTTGAAACAAATGTTGGAAGTCCTAATGCCAGACAGTAATCCTTTCCCACCAAGACTGGAACTTCCTAGAGACAGGTTCCAGATAAAAAAGCTCTATTGTCACTTTTCAGCTGGAAAGCAGCTGCTGGCAGACCACATTTACTTTGGGTTCCACACGGTGGGTCCAGTGAAATAAATCCAGAATAAGATTCAAAACAGAAAACCTGTTTAGATTGATTCAGCACAAAATACTCTCCAAATCTAATACTGCTTCTCTCACAAACTGTATTTACTCCTAATCTTCTTCCAGACCCAGATCTTCTTTTAATGTTACTCTCTCTAACATGGTCCCTCCTGCAAAGAGGCTGGACTACAACTCTAATAATTTTCAGACAAATGACCAATTCCCAGGAAGGTTAGTGAGGGGTGGGTGGAAAGTTTTAAATCCTCCCCATTGTCAGGTTCTATTAAGCTATTTGGCTTTATGGTCGTTCTCACACCAAGCTCTCTTTCGGACATTTGGTATTACACCATCCATAAGTTAATTATTTCTTGCTGGCTTCAGTTCTTGTGGAACAAAATGAAGGTGAGCTAATCCTACAGACAAATTTAAATGTGAACAATTGGTCTAAAATTGTTTTCCGGCAAATATATTTCTAGAAAACAAAACACAAAAAAAGAACTTTAATTATAATTTCCCTTTAAAGAAAGGTTGGAAGTATGGCTTACTAGTCGACTGCTATTTACAGTGATAGAAAAAAGGTTCAGTGAAAGGATACTATGGCAACTTAGACGAACAAAAATGAATTTGTGCTTTGTAAATAATGAGGCTTCTAGCTAGTAAATAATGCAAACTGAGTTACTGTTCGTGAAGAATTGAAAAACCCTGTGGACATCTCAAACAGGATCACATTTAACTCTGCCCAATGACTGAATGAGGAATACCTGTTCAGAATGGGACAACTTGCTGCAGCCAACTCACCACGGCCAACTTGCTGTGGGACAACTCGCCATGGGACAATTTAAGAATTCAGTTTAATTATTTAAAATAAGTTAAAATTATTTCAATTTATGCCAGTCACATTTCATTTTGTCCCATCCTTTTTTAAATGATTCCATTCCACCATTTCTTTGATATTACTGTAACTCTTGTCCCGCAGCAAGTTGGCCTTTTACACTGCTGCTTTATAAGCACTTCTCAAGGAGTAAGCCCTGTTGAACTTGGAGGAAGGATTTCTCTTCTGAGTACATGTGCAGAATATTGCACTATAAAATCAGATGTGTTGGTTGTAAATTGATTTTCATATTAACTCAACAATCATATCATTATCTTCTTCTAACAACCCCATAACCCCTTGCGGGATGGAGTCTGGGCAATTGAATGGAGCTAGCAGAGTGTTTTAATGGCCGGATGCCCTTCCTGTCACCAATGTGGAGTTTTG
>JANHFL010001031.1:4213-16042 GCA_032468155.1 Oxyrhabdium leporinum
GTTTTAAACAAAAGCTGTGAACCGCCCCGAGTCTTCGGAATGGGGCGGTATATAAATACAAAAATAAAATAAATAAATAAATTTAAAAAATGAGCTTTGCCCCCCATTTTGTACGACCTTTCCTGCCACAGTTGTAAAGTGAATCACTGCCGCTGTTAAGCTAGTAACCCCGGTGGTCAAGTGAATCTGGCTTCCCCCATGGACTTTGCTTGGCAGAAGGTCGCAAAAGACACTGGAACCGTCCTAAGTATGAGTCTACTGCCAAGCGTCTTGAGTGTTGGCCACGTGATCTCGGGGGACTTACAGCCATTCATTTAGTGACCGTTTAAAGTTACAGTGGCATCCCCCTGACCGGTGTCTCCGGAGCTTCTCAGTCATCCAGGTCGTGGCTGATCCAAAGTTACTTTTCCAAAAGGTCAGCTGCACTTCCTTTCTTTTCCCTTGAAGGCGTTTCGCCTCTCGTCCAAGAAACTTCTTCAGTTCCGACTCAGGGAAGAAGCTTCTTGGAATGCGAGACGAAACGCCTTCAAGGAAAAACCAAAAGTCCAAAGTTGCCTTTTGAACCGTCGCCTTTGGGATCCGCGGGATCCTGTGATCCCAGCTCGGACCCTGGTCAGCTGACATGTATCTCTGATGGCTGCAGAGTCCAGGGATCATGCGATCCCCTTTTAAAGAGCTTTCTGACCAGCAAAGCCAACGGGGAGGCCAGATCCACTTAACAAACGTGGCAACTGCACTTGGCAACTGCACTTGGCAGTGACTCACTTAAGGCCTGCGGCGAGGAAGGTCGCAGAATGGGACAAAACTCGCTGAGTGACTGTCTTGCTTAGCAGCGGAAATGTTGGGCCCGATTGTGGTCGTCAGTCGAGAACGATCTATAGTGGAGGGAAGGGATCACATGCCCACCCCCAAAATTAGAGCAACTAGAACAGGAGGACGCTTTGCAGTGAGAGAAATCTTAACCTGTAGTTAAGGGAGACGAAGCTCAAAAATGGACGACAGAGACCGACTTAAACTCAAACCCCGTCACTATAAAGAGGGCTATTTTGTGAGCAGTGCAGGGAAGATAGGATTTCAGACTTTAAGGGGACTTTTCTTCAAAAAGTCCTCCTCATGGTGGAAAGGAGACTTTCCTTGTCTAAAGGCTTCTCTCCAGGAGCTTTTACTTTGCCTATGTTTTGGGAAAGAATTTAAAACAGATCGTGAATCCTGGTGGCGCAGTGGTTAGGATGCAGCGTGGCAGGCTGACTCTGCCCACTGCCAGGAGTTCGATCTTGATCGGCTCAAGGTTGGCACAGCCTTCCGAAGTCAGTAAAATGGGGGCCCAGATTGTTGGGGGCAAATATGCTGACTCTGTAAACCGCTGAGAGGGGGCTATAAAGCACCACGAAGCGGAATATAAGTCTAAGGGCTCTTGCTATTGCAGGCTGACTCTGCCCACTGCCAGAAGTTCAGCCCTGACCAGCTCAAGGTTGGCTCAGCCTTCCATCCTTCCAAGGTCGGTAAAATGAGGACCCAGATTGTTGGGGGGCCAGAGGCTGACTCTGTCAACCGCTTAGAGAGGGCTGTAAAAGCCCCGTGAAGCGGCATATAAATCTCAAGCGCTATTTTGCTGTTTTTGATTCCCCCTTTATTGGTTGGGAACTGTACTTCTGACTTGGCCTATTCAGGAAATCTACAAACCGAGCCGCGTGGTTTCCTTAGGAACACTTCCGTGGCATTTGTCAGAGCCACTCCGTTCCATCTGCTCCCTTTTGTCAAGGCAAGGGAAGCAAATTCCTCGTTGCCCGACAAGGTTGTTTTCATTCAAGAGCTGTCCTCCTCCACCCAGAGGCGCATAAAGACGGTGTAAGCGGAGTTCGTGAACCGGCCGTTGTGCAACGAGCCGCTTTTAAGGAACGCGAAACAACCTCTCGGGGGGGTCTCGTCCTCCGCCAAGTTGGAGACACTCCAACCAAGCTCCGACCTGAAGTATCGTCAATATCTCGGCAGACTAACGGTCTGTTTCAAGCTATTAAGCGAGATGAAAATTTCCGGAGGAAAATGAAGTTACAACTGTTCTGTGCCGGCAGGAACAAGCCAGGTTGCTAATGCTACGAATGTCTCTTTAGAGAAAGGCGTCGGGATAAAAACGAGAGTCTTTGGATTTCCCCCGCAGGCTGCGGTTCCGGGACCGGCTGAGCACCCTCTGCAGTATAACTACACCTTCTGGTACTCCAGACGGACACCGGGCAGGCCCACCAGCTCCCAGAGTTACGAACAGAACATCAAGCAAATTGGCACCTTTGCCTCCGTGAGTGCATTTCGGGCGTGTGGTCCCAGCGAAGCTTGAATGGGCGGGATAGCCAGACCGAGAGAAAATAAAAATAAATAAATTAAGAGAGATGCTGTGAAGGTTTTGGTCGCCAGGATATCGAAAGGAGGTTGCGACTTTAGAAAGAGGGCAGAGAAGAGCAACCAAGAGGATTAGGGGACTGGAGGCTAAAACATCTCTATATATATATGGAACTGGATATGTCTAGTCCGATGACAAGAAGGACTAGGGGGGACATGATAGCCGTGTTCCAGTATCTCAGGGGCTGCCCCAAAGAAGAGGGGGGGTCAAATCTATTCTCCAAAGCCCCTGAAGGCAGGACAAGAAGCAAAGGGGGGGGGGGGGGAATTAATCAAGCAGAGAAGCAACCTAGAACTAAGGAGGAATTTCCTGACAGGGAGGACAATTAATCAGTGGAACTACTTGCCTCCAGAAGTTGTGAATTCTCCAACACTGGGAGTTTTTAAGAAGAGATCGGACAACCATTTGTCTGAAGTGGTGTAGGGTTTCCTGTTTAAGCAGGGGGTTGGACTGGAAGACCTTCAAGGTCCCAACTCTGTTATTCTATACCAGCCCTAGATATAAAGCATTTTCTTCCAAGATGAGACTCCAGTGAGCCACTACTGGTTAAAGGGGACGGTCAGATCCTGGAGACAATTTAAATACTGCATTCCCAGGCTACATCAGATTGTTTACATCTTACAGTCTCCTTTTATGGTACAGGCAGTCCTCGACTTACAACGGTTAATTTAGTGACTGTTCTAAGTTACAACAGCCAGGAAAAAAGCAACCTATGGCCGTCTTTCACACATACCACCGTTGCAGCGTCCTCGTGGTTGTGACAAAGCTGCTTTTTTTTTTTTCCCAAGAGGCAACTGGACTTCCTTTGTTTTTCTTTGAAGACGTTTTGCTTCTCATCCAAGAAGCTTCTTCAGCTCTGACTGGATGGTGGGGAAGGGAAGACCGCAGAGTTCACATTCGGGACAGAGGGAGGACCGCTGGTTTGAAAGGGGTCCGAGAGGCCATCTAGGTCAACATTGAACAGCCCTCTCTCAACAGAGGGGGAGGGATACGACATCATCGGTCTCCGGTCTGCAATAATTTCAGCAGTTCCAAGAAGGCTCCACACCCATTTGCACCACTCAGGTGACCCTGAGGACACAGAGAAACCTCCAAGTGGCCTCAAGGGCCCTCTAAAAGGATGCAAATGACCCAGCTGTCTGCAAGGAGTATCAATCCTTCCCTTCCCCACCATCTGGTCATAACTGAAGAAGCTCCTTGGAGGAGAAGTGAAAAGTCTTCAAAGGAAAACCAGAAAGTCCAGTTGCTTCCTGAAAAAAGCACCTTTGGGACAATCCTGACTTGGAGGATGGAGACTCTCCATAGATATTCACCATCTCCTGGCTTTTAGACTGGTGCCTTAACTACAAAGCCAAACCGGCTCTCGCGTATAAAGCACTACATAACCCAACCTACATAGCTGCCCAAATTATCTAATTAACCCTGCCTCTAATTGCAAAAGGGTTTCTCCTCTTATTATAGAGATTATAGGAGGAGAGTCCTGCTAGTCTGCAAAAAAAGAAAAGAAAAAAAAAATCAGGAGTCTGGTTGCATCTGTTCCCGACAAACTAATTTTTATTAAAAGGTACTTCTTCAGTATTTCTCCTTTGTCTGCAGCTTTTATGGAGTTTTACCTGCGCAAGATGCTCAATTTTATTTTGTAAATGAACGTTAAATTGCTGGGTAAAATCTGCTTTCATCTGAGTTCTATTTGTTGCCTTACCATTTTTATTGTAGCTGACAAATGTTTCTGCGGTGTGCCCAACCAATTTGTGCTCTTCCAGGGTGCATAAACTCCACAACCTCTCAGCCCTAGCTTATATAACCAGTTTATGCAGATCCCGCCAGGCACGATGGGATCTGTAGTCCAACAATTTTTGTTTCCTCATCTCTGATGCGAAATACCCAGAAGAGTTTTGTCTCACAAACAGGATGTAAATTTTCAGGAGAGATTCATTTGACCAATTCAGGTTTCTCTTGTGTACAAGTAAATATAGTCAATATATATATATACATATTTTGATATACAATCATAAATGCTGTACAGATAGTCCTCGACTTAAACGACCACAATGGAGCTCAACATTTCGGTTGTTAAGTGAGACATTTGTTGAGTGAGTTTCCCCCCCCCCCACTTTACGACCTTTCTTACCGCAATTGTTAAGTGAATCACTGCAGTTGATAAGCTACCAACCCAGTCGTTGAGTGAATCTGGCTTCCCCGTTGACTTGGCTTGTCAGAAGGTCGCAGAAGGGGAATCACGTGACCCCGGGACACTGGAATGGTCATCAATACGAACCAGTTGCCAGGGACATATGGAAAAACGGACCGAAGTCACCTTTTTCAGTGCCATTGTAACTTTGAACGGTCACTAAATGAGCTTGTTTGTAGTTTGTACTGTAGGCAAGATGAGCGTTTGAATTGGCAAGATGAGAAAAAAAAGAAAAGAAAACAAAATCTTGCCAAACCCGGTTTGATTTCTCACAAAATGCCACACTGGACAGTAGAAGCAGAAGCTTCCCTAAATACTGTCCGGGAGGTTTACCTGGCAACCTTCTAAAGATTTAGTCAGAAATAAGATTTGGTCCCTAGAGGGCAGCAAGACACTCTGGAACGGCCGGCAGATGCTTGCCACATCTCCTGAAGGACCCCGGCAATAGCCTTTTTTTAATCACGAATGAAGGCAAAATAGACATGTCCCAGGATAATGTTGCAGGATCCGATCTCGGTCGGTCAGCGGGACCAGAGTTTTTGTCTTCCGAGCTTTCGGACTCGTGCTGGAGCCCATCCTCAGGGAACTTTTCTCTCCAGCAATAGAATAGGAGGATAGGATAGGATAGGATAGGGGATAGGACTGTATTCTCACCCGACAAGCCCATCATGGGCAGGACTGTTTGGGCAGGACCCTTGAATGTATCATTAAATATCAAGAATGATATTTCACAATACAGTCACGGGTTCTGCCCAGAGCAGATGTCGAGCTGACATGACTATAGTTTATTGGATCCTTTGTCTTCTCCGTCTTGGAGGTAGGAACATCATCCTCCTCTCCCAGTTTTTTTGTGGCCTTCTCATCTTGCAGGATTCCTCAAAGTTTATTAGAAGTGGTCCCATTCCATATTCTGTCATCCATCTGGCCCCGTTCATTTAATCTCGTAATGATTTTTTATTATATAAAATACAAAGGAGAAAATAGGAAATTACGGGAGGGAAAAGGGGGTGTGAGATAAAGGGGGAAGAGAAAAAGGAAGAAAAGGGGGCCTTGACTTCCAACTCTTCCTAGCACAGTACAAGATAAACACCCCACCACCCCCGACCTCAACTTTGTGCTTTTACACATTGATCTGTAACTAGCCATTCCTATAACACCAAATCTTTCTGATTAACAAAACCAAGATCAAAGTTTCATTCGTTTTCTTCACAAGCACAAATTCCACAGGTGATATCCAAATAAGAACATCTTTTCCTCTTTAAATAAAGTAATCAAGTTAACCATTCCTGCTTTATGTTCCTTGCTATGGAAATAATGTGTGTTTCTATTTGCCCCTAATAATCTTTGTGAGCTATCACCATTTTTACTTACAAAATTTATTGCATTCTTTCTAATTCTTCAGCCTTACTGGGAGAAAAAAAAAGGGGGGGGGAGAACCCTTCCCACCCACATTCCCCCTCCTCCACCCCGATTCAATTAAATTAACCTTTATCTTCTCCTCACCTCTCCTTCCCTAGGGACAAGGGCTATATTTCCTTTCTGAGAAAAGACAAGACATAAAATAAAAGATTTAAGCAGTTCCGCCCTTTTACCGATTTGCCTTTTCTCCTGGCAGGGGATCTAAGCAGTCTTTTATTCTGAACATATCCAAAGTAATCCTTCATATTGGTTTGGTATCCCTTGCAAAACTCAAGCTTTTTTAGAGCTTTACCTTTCCTGACGGGTTTCTACAGTTTCTGGAGATTTGTCTTATAGCTTGGGGGTTTTTTTTACGATGATAATGTGCCTCTCCTTCCATATCCTAGTCACGTTTCATTTTTTTTCCTTCATTTTAGAGAGCTCAGTATATATATATATCCCTGCCCGACTCTAGATTTCTCCCATTTTTCCTTCTTTTAGGAAGTGCTTGGGATTCAGAATAATGGAATAAGAGAGTTGCAAACAACCTTGGGCATCTTCTAGTCCAGGGGTCACCAGTCTTTCGGACCTCAGGGACCACTAAATTCATAATTTTAAACCCCGTGGACGACTAATATGATTTTTTAAAAAAAAGATATATAGCATTTAGTGCAATATTAAAAAAATGCAAATAATTTTTTCTGCGAACCACCAACATTTTGGTGAGCACTGGTTGGTAACCCTTGTTCTAGTCCAACCCCCTGTACAAGCAGGAAACTCTATACCATTTCAGACAAATGGTTATCCAATCTCTTCTTAAAAACTTCCAGTGTTGGAGCATTCACAACTTCTGGAGGCCACTGATTAATTATTCTCACTGTCAGGAAATTTCTCCTTAGTTCTCAGTTGGTTCTCTCCTTGATTAGTTTCCATCCGTTGCTTCTCGTCCTGCCTTCAGGTGCTTTGGAGAACAGCTTGACTCCCTCTCTTCTTTGGGGCAGCCCCTCAAATATTGGAAGACTGCTACCACTGTCACCCCTGGTCCTTCTTTTCCTTAAACTAGCCATACCCAATTCCTGCAACCGTTCTTTGTGTATTTTAGCCTCTGGGCCCCTCATCATCTTTGTTGCTCTTCTCTGCACTCTTTCCAGAGTCTCAGTATCTTTTTTTATATTGTGGCAACCAAAACTGGATGCATGTCTTCCAGGTGTGACCTTACTAAGGTTTTATAGAACGGTACTAATGCTTCAGGTGATGTTGATTCTATGCCTCTTGTTTACACAACCCAGGATTGTATTAGCTTTTTTGGGCTGCTGCCGCGCAAGGCTGGCTCATGTTTAATTGATCGTCCACTGGGACTCCAAGGTCCCTCTCAATGGTTACTATTTTTGAGCCACGTTTCGCCTCATCTGTCCTTACACCTTTGGTTTTCCCTGCCCAGGTGTAAAACCTTGCCTCAACTTGTCCTCAACTTACAGCCACAATCGGTATCGGAATTTCTGCTACTGACAGAAAGACAAGTCAGTTGTGCCTGATTTGACAACATTTTTTGCTACCGTTAAGCAAATCGCTGCAGTCGCTAAGCGAATCATCTGGTCATTAAGCAAATCCAGCTTCCCCCCCCCATTAACTTTGCTTGTTGCAAGCCAGCAAAGGGAAGCTTGGAGATGGGGATCACTATGGCAAGTGTCATAAATACCCGTTGCCAAGCCAAGCCCAAATTTTCGATCACTTGACCATGGAGATGCTGCAGCTGTTGTAAGTGCGAGGAATGGTCATAAGTCACTTTTTCCCCACTGCCGTTGTAACTTTGAAAAGTGGTTACGTGAACGGTTGTAAATCAAAGACGACCTGTACCGTATTTTGACATACTAACCATGGACAATTCCAGAAGGCAGATCCAGGAAGCAGAATTTTGTGGAGCTCAACTGTTCAGTCATTTGCTGATACCCAGCCATATTGTGATTTTTATGGAGATTCTTATCATCGATGGATGGCGATGCTTACGAAACCAGATGAATTCTGCATCTGCTACTGTTTTGTCTGACTGGGATAACAAAATCATTGTTTAATACAGCCAGATTTTCTGTGATAGTTTGTAGAATGTGACTGCAATTAACAGCTGATTAATTTCCAATGTTTTATGTGGGTTTTATAATAATAATTACTATTATTTTGTGGTTTTTTTCTTGGACTGTTTTTAGTCCAATTTTTGGAGGAGATTGCACTGTTCCTTCGTGATTGGTGTAATCTTTAAACCCAGTAAAAGAATAGAATAGAATAAATATTCGAATGAAGAACAGAACAGAACAGAACAGAACAGAATAGAGTAGAATAGAATAGAATAGAATAGAATAGAATGATGATGATAAGATAAGATAAACTAATAAAAATTCCTCTTTGATTATCTTAAGTCAGTAACTTTTGGTCATGATATGAGTTGTGCATATTGGCTTGATTTTTAAATTTCTCTCTCTCTTTCTCTGACCATGTAAACTGATTAGATTTTTTTTTTAAATTGTCATATTAGCTGATGACAAAAGTGAAGACAAATAAGAGCATCATTTGCCCCTACAGTGAACCCAACACAGGTAGTCCTCGACTTATGACTCACAATTGAACCCCAAATTTCTCTTGCTAAGTGAGTCCTTTGTTAAGGGAGCCTTGCCCCATTTTACGACCTTTCTAGCCACCGTCGTTAAGTGAATTGTTGCAGTTGTTAAGTTAGTAACATGGTTGTTAAGTGAATCTGGCTTTCTCATGGACTTTGCTGGTCAGAAAGTCACAAAAGGGGATCACGGGACCCCCGGACACTGCAACCGTCATAAATATGAGTCAGTTGCCTAGCGTCTGAATTTGGATCACATGACCTCAGGATGCTGCAACGGTCGTAAGTGTGAAAAACAGTCATAAGTCACAATTTTTCAGTGCCATTTTAACTTTGAGCGATCGCTAAACGAAATGTTGTAAGTCGAGGACTACCTGTATTAACTTACCAACTGCAGCAATTCATTTAACAACTGTGACGAGAAAGGTCGTAAAATGGGGCTTACATCCACTCAACAGCTGTCGCCGCTTAGCAACAGAAATTTTGGGCTCCATTTCGGTCATCAGTCAATTATCTGTATTGTGTGTGTTTTCCCCCCCCCTTCCTCCTCTGGTGTTATGAAATTACAGACAGTCCTCAACTTACAACCGTTCATTTAGTGACCGTTTGAAGGTACGACGGCGCTGGAAAAAGTGACTTACGACCATTTTTCACACTTACGACCGTTGCAGCCATCCCTATGGTGTGGTCAAAATTCTGTCGCTTAGCAACCGACTCACATTTATAACGGTTGTCGCTTCCCTGGGGTCACACGATCCCTTTTGAGACCTTCTGACCAGCCAAGCCCATGGGACAGCCAGATTCACTGAACAACGGCGTTGCTAGCTTAATAACTGCAGTGATTCACTTAACAGCTGTGGCAAGAAAGGTCGTAAAATGGGGCAAAACTGACTTAACGACTTGTCTCGCTTAGCAACAGAAATGTTGGGCTCAGTTGCGGTTGTAACTCAAGGATTACTTGCATTGTGTTTTCCCCCCTACTCTGGTAGACTAAGGGAATCCTGGTTTCACTGTTTTATGGTCTGAACCCTGGTTAGCTGCCCAAAAAGATGTCCCAATGGGCAGCCAAACAAGTGGAAATTGTATACCGGTGAACAAAGGATGGCTAAATGCTATTTTAGTCTAAGCCCTTTATGCTATTTTAGTTTAAGCCCTTTATTTTATTTTAGACTAAGCCTTTTATTCTATTTTAGTCTAAGCCTTTTATTTTATTTTAGTCTAAACCTTTTATTTTATTTTAGTCTAAGCCTTTTATTCTATTTTAGTCTAAACCCTTTGTGCTATTTTAGTCTAAGCCCTTTGTGCTATTTTAGTCTAAGCCCTTTATGCTATTTTAGTCTAAGCCTTTTATTTTATTTTAGACTAAGCCTTTTATTTTATTTTAGTCTAAGCCCTTTATGCTATTTTAGTCTAAGCCCTTTATGCTATTTTAGTCTAAACCTTTTATTTTATTTTAGTCTAAACCTTTTATTTTATTTTAGTCTAAGCCTTTCATTTTATTTTAGTCTAAGCCTTTTATTTTATTTTAGTCTAAACCTTTTATTCTATTTTAGTCTGAGCCCTTTGTGCTATTTTAGTCTAAGCCCTTTGTGCTATTTTAGTCTAAGCCAATCCAAGGTGTCTTCGTCAAGGGCTCCTTCCCTGTATCTCTTGCAAGTCCATATATATGATGTGCTGCCCGCTAAATAAATGTCTCAACGCATGCCTTCCAGGTGGAACAGTTCTGGCGGTTTTACAGCCACATGGTCCGTCCTGGGGACCTGACAGGCCACAGCGACTTCCATCTTTTCAAAGAAGGAATTAAGCCCATGTGGGAGGTGAGTCTGAGGCTGCTTTTCAAGCCCGTGACCAGATTTGCTTAGTAAGGCTGTCCCGGGACTGACATTTCTACTGTGGGAGGAAGCCGGGCTCAGACCCGGGTTTAACATTCTGTAGTCTGTCGGGATGCTCTCGCTGTCCCCATTCCTCTGTTTTTCACCAGTTGTTTGGAGAGAAGGGGAACCTTTGGCCAACGATCCTGTTAGGGAGAGATGCCAAGGTTTCCATGCTGTATTGGTACAGCATGGTACAGAACAAACGTTATTTATTCATTAGATTTTTCATCTATCTTTATTACTTTGTATGTAACTCAAGATGGCGGACATGCCGAATACTCTTTCCTCCTCCTGCTTTCCCCACAACAACAACCCAGTGAAGTGGGTTGAGCTGAGGGAGAAAGACTGGCCCAGCCGGCTTTCATTCTGAAGGCAGGACTAGAACTCAGCGTCTCCTAGTGATTGGGCCATAGTCAACCTTGCCAGAATTCACCACCTCCTAGTGATTGGCCCAAAGTCACCCAGCCGGCTTTCATTCTGAAGGCAGGACTAGAACTCAGAGTCTCCTAGTGATTGGGCCATAGTCGCCTTGTCAGAATTCACCACCTCTTACTGATTGGCCCAAAGTCACCCAGCCGGCTTTCATTCTGAAGGCAGGACTAGAACTCAGCGTCTCCTAGTGATTGGGCCATAGTCGCCTTGCCGGCTTTCATGCTAAATTCTAGACTAGAATTCACCATTTCCTAGCGACCGGCCCACAGTGATCCCGTCAGCTTTTATGCCTGAAGCAGGACTAGAATTTACCATCTCCTGGTGATGAGCCCCAAATCACCCAGCTTGGGTTTCATGCCTAAGGTGGGACTAGAATTCACCCCGTCTGAGTGATGGCCCACGGACACCCAGCTGTTTTTTTTTGCGTGTAAGACAGCACTAGAACTCACAGTCTCCTGGTTTCTCAGCCAGCATCTTAACCGCTACACCCAAACTGGCTCTCCATAAACTGGTGCTGTTTATTGGAACTGCCGCCCTCTTTCACGTGTCAAGTTTGAAAACGAGGGAGTAGAGGCTTCTTCTGTTGAAGAATAAGAATAGAGTGAATGAGCTGGAAGGGACCTTGGAGGTCTTCTAGTCCAGCCCCCTGTTTAAGCAGGTGACCCTATACCATTCCAGACAAGTGGATGTCCAGTCTCTCCAGTGATGAAGCGCCCACGATTTCTGAAGGCCAGCTGTTCCACTGGTTAGTTGTCCTCACTGTTAGGAGGTTTCTCCTTCATTCCAGGTTGCAGCCTTCGCCCACAATCCTGTGCTACCTTTTTTTTTTTTTTCCCCCCCAATAAGTTTTTTATTTTTTTTCCAAAACCATTCTTTCATTGCACGGTGTGTCAGACTGGGTACAAACACTTAACAGATACAATCAAAAATA
>JANHFL010001031.1:34376-44477 GCA_032468155.1 Oxyrhabdium leporinum
GGAGCTTCATCCCTGGAGGCTTTCGAGAAGAGACTGGACTGCCATCTGTCAGAAATGGTGTAGGGTCTCCTGCTTGGATGGGGGGGTTGGACTAAATGACCTACAAGGTCCCTTCCAACTCTGTTAATTTGTTAAAAACCTTCACCACTCCTACTGGCCAAATCCAGGAAAGCCAAACCACACAATACAAAAATTTACAATCTGCAACAGATTCCACAATCCACATTCAGTCAGGTAATCCTTCAGTCAGGTAATCACCAATGCAGTCAGTACTCATGGACCTGTGCCTGACCTGAGGTTTTCCTTTCTTTGACCCCCTTGCACGGCAAAGAAATTGGAGAGGAAGGGATTACAAGAGAATAAGGAATGCAGAATACACATCAAAAGCATGTAAATTTAATTAATAAATAATACATGTATACATACATACATACATACACAAATGAACAAATATGGTGGTGCTAGCATCCCCAAGCACACTACACAAACATTTCAGTCTGTTCCCTCTTGTGTTACTCTTCTGTTTCGAGGTTGCTGATACACAGAGAGATTCCCCTAGAAGCCATTTTGGACAAATAGCAGGCTGGACTAGAAGACCTACAAGGTCCCTTCAAACTCTTGTTAATTTGTTAAAACCAGTCCTAATAGCAATGGGGATTATTTGGTCTTTGTCCACTGCATTTCTTCCTCCACCACCCCAGAGTCATCAGGAATCTAACTACAGCCCATGAATGCAGCAAAGCCAGCCGTCACAGGAAATGAGTATATCTAATCGAGTGAAAAGAAGGACCAGGGAAGACATGATAACGGTGTTCCAATATTTGAGGGGCTGCCACAAAGAAGAGGAGGCCAAACTATTTACCGAAGGGAAGAGAAGAAACAATGGATGGAAACTAAATCCAGGAAAGAAACAATCTAGAACTAAGGAAAAATTTCCTGGCAGTGAAGGACTTGCCTTCACAGATTGTGGGTGCCCCATCACTGGAGGCTTTCAAAAAAGAGGTTGGACAACCATCTGTCTGAAATGCTATAAGGTCTTCTGCTCAAGCAGGGAGTTGGACTACAAGACCTCCAAAGTCCCTTCCAACACTATTATTCTACGTTCTATTGTGGGCCATGCAGCCCAGCTGCAAGATTAACAGGAACATGTATTTTGCTGAAGCTATACCACTATCCTAAGAAGTTCAGGTTAGCCAGAGGGCTGATTTCACATTGACAGAAGAAAAAAATACTGATAAACCATTATTTTTCAACAAAGTCAAGGTTTAACATGTTGATTTTTTCCCTGTTTGTGTATGTTTACAATTTGAATATTTATATTATCTAGGTATTTTTCTCCCTTTTTCTTAATTTCTTTCTTCATTTGTTTGTTTTCCATGATGTTCCAGTGCCTTTTGTCCTCTTTTCCTCTTTTGTATATTCACGACAATTAAAACAAGCCTTGAATAATGCTTAGGTGTGATGCTCAAAAAAAGCAAAAGTTAGAATATTTTGGACATTGTTGATGCGACACCCAGAAAAATATGGCATACTTCACTTCATCCTCCAGGGAAATATTTTATTTATTTATTTATTTATTTTCACATTTATATACTGCCCCATTCCGAAGACTCGGGGCGGTTTACAGCTTATAAGCAATACTCTTACATCAGTATATTAATCCAATATACCTCAGAATATTGAAGGCAAATGAGGTCCAGGCAGAAGAAGAACATCACGGCTTCCAAAATCTAAGGGACCGGTTTGGACAAAACTTAGCAGCACTATTTTTTTTTGGGGATCAAAATAGGATCACCAACATGATCGCCAACGCCCGATGACGGATAATGGCACAAAAGAAGAAGAAGTGATGCTCAGCTGATATGGATAAAGCTCGAAGCCAGTCAAATGTCTCCTCTTGTGAGTCAGATGGAAACTCAACCAGGGACTGAGATTCATCTGTTTTGGAGTGGAATTGTGCACCTCAAAACACGGGGGTGCCTCCATGAAGGGATCCATTCTTAGAAGTCCTGGATTTGCAGGAGGGAGCTGTAGTCAGATAGAAGTTGTGTTTCGTCTCCAGGGCATTGCCACAGACTTGCCATGGCTGTGAGTGCTCAGGTGGTCACCCAACGATGGGTATTTCCACGGGATTCACCTCTTCCTCTTTGTACAACCACAAGACCATTTGCCAAGCAGAAACTTCCTTTCCGCAGAAGGGGATCCATCGTACTTCCTCATCTGGCACACAGAACAGGTACAACCCAAGTCACTGCTGGAGAGGAGATATCTGACGCCG
This sequence comes from Oxyrhabdium leporinum, assembly GCA_032468155.1. Classification (NCBI taxonomy): domain Eukaryota; kingdom Metazoa; phylum Chordata; class Lepidosauria; order Squamata; family Cyclocoridae; genus Oxyrhabdium; species Oxyrhabdium leporinum. The sequence continues at coordinate 36,655 of JANHFL010001031.1, forward strand.
CCTTCAAGCTCCTGTTGTGCTGGCATGAGAGTTGGGCAGCAGGGCTGGACGAACGAGTCAAAACAGAGAAGTGGCATGCCAGGCATTATGCTACCTAATGGAGGCCCAACCCAGCTGTCTCCAGGTTTCCTTGTTCATGGGGAACAGGCTGCACTGGACCAGGCTTCCCAGATGGGATGGCAGGAAGAGAGAGGCAGGTGTGCTTTGAGGTTGGATCTCCAAAGAAATGGATTATAATCACCACAAAATATTTTCCTCCCTGTTCCACCTTGCCCACCATCTTCCCTGCCAGGAGCTTTGGCACAGCTGAGGATTTGCATGTCTATGATGGGATGGAAAAAGATCTCAAGTCCTGTTAACTCCCCACCCCCCGGCTGCCCAGTCCAGTTCTGTCTAGGTTTCCCTCTCCTGCTGCTCCATGTAGGGACCACTTTCTGGCCACAAGGCCCCAAAATGACAAAGTAAAAGGAACAATCAACCTTCGGCACTCCTGCTGACCAAATCCAGAAGAGCTAAGCCAAGCAATACAAAAATCATACAATCCACAACAAAAGAGAAAATACCAATTACTTCTCAGTGCCCTACATGAATGATTGCCATTATACTTAGTATGCATTGTACTGTGCCTGATCTGAATTTTTCTTTCCCTTCTGCTCCCTTGCACAGTAGAGAAATTGGAGAGGAGGGGATTGCAAGAGAATAAACAGGCACAAAATACACATCAAAAGCATATAAGTTTAAATAAATAAATAATAACTAAATAAATAGATGGATGTGATAGCTCCAGCATCCCCCAGCACACTACACAAATACCTCAGTGTGTTCCCTGTTGTGTACCTGTTCTGTTTGCTCATACACAGAGAGATTACCTATAGAAATCATTTGTTCCCCCACCCCCACATACACCAAAAAACAAACAAACTGGAGAGATTGCTTAAACAAGCAAGGAGAGGCAAAAAAAAAAAGAGAGAGCCATCCCTTTAGTCAATCACGACTGTGCCTGACCCATTTTTTTCTCTTCCCCACTGCAGAGAGGAAAGATTGGAGAGGAAGGGATTACAAGAGGTCAGACGAATGTGTACTCCTGTGCGTCAGAAGGGAACTGGACTCAGGGACATCTGTTTTGAAGTGGAATTGTGCACTCTGAAACACAGATGTACAGCCATGGAGGGTTCGATATCGTAAAAGGTGTTGCTTACATTCTAAGTTTGTATGCTGCCCAGATGATGAGCACAATTGCAAAAAAATGTAAATATTGTTTCACATAGCACTAAGATAGCTGCACAATTTTGCAGCTGAATGTCTCTCATGCCAAAGAGGCAGTCCTTGTATATTTGCAGAAGTTGCCCTAAGCTTCTTCTCACTTCTTATTGAAATGCCAGCTGCTGACATGTCGTACAAGTTCATTCTCAGCTTATGGTTCCCAATCCTTCTCTTAGGAGCTGGTAAGTTGTGTTTCTCTTACTGTATTTTCTAGTTTTAGAAGGAGTTTCAAATCAGGATTGGAACTGAGGCTCAAAACATGGTTGGTTTCCTTGAGTCAAGGCAGGATCTTTACTGGAATAGATATAAAACTCTGGAGGAACTTTCTTCCCACCCAGAAGAGCTGAGTTGGAGAAAAATTTCAAGAAAAAGGCAGATAGGATTGAAATAACGAACTCTAGCAGAAGAAATAGAAAATATTTTCCGCATTTTTCCTTACAAACGTAAGAAACTAGGCAATTATAAAGCCATCATTTAAAGACTAAAGCAATTAATGTGCTATTAAAATACAACTCAATCCCTGTCTAAAACGTTAGGGTTATGGATGCAGAAAGGCTCCATGTTTCTCAATCTTGGCCAGTTGAAGAGGTGTGGCCCAATTCCCAGAATTCCCCTGCTAGCACGATGCCTGGGGAATGCTGGGAGCTGACATCCATCCATGCCCTGAAAGGACCAGAAGGACCATCTGGACCAACCCTTGGCAATATGCACAAAAACCAGTGAAACCAGGGGTCTCCAACCCCCACCACTGTGGCCCGTTCAGAACCCGGTCTGCACAAGGGGTGGGCAAGTGCACACGTGTGCGCATGTACACAACTCCACTTGTGTGAGCAGTGGGTGTGCACAGTTCCACTTGTTCAAGCTGCACACACTCACACAAAACCATCCCCTCTCCCTGCCCCGCCGGTCTGCCAAGCCAGAAAGGTTGGGGACCTTTGAGTTAAACCGTTGAGCACCCCCATTTTTCCCCCACTGGCCTTGCTCCTGCCATCCTGATTGAGGGGAAAAATGAAGTTGGTGTCATAAGAGCCAACTTCTCTTATGGCTATTTCCTCCAAATCTCTTGCAAGTTGGTGTCCCTGGCGGTAGGGAGAAGCTAAACCCAAGTGGTTCAGGCCTCCTCCAGGAGAGTCCTTCAGGTGGCCTGGTCAGCTTGGATGAGCTTTGGGATCCCTGGTGGGGCAGATCTGCCTTCTGAGCCCCAAAAGGAAGAACGTAGCTCCCAAGTGGGGCATTTGAGCCCCTCTTCCTTCTCTAAGAAGGAAAGGCAATCATCCAGAGAGCCCCCCAACATGTCCTCTCACCTGGAGCCATTTTGTTCCTTCTCGGAAAAGCTTTCCCTGGAATCTGAGGGTCAGAAATGGGATGCTGGGAAGGTCTCTTCTGACCCAACTCTGATGGCTCCCTTCCTCTTCTCTCTGGTCTTTCAGGAGCTTCTGGAATAGAAGAACTGACTGGCATTCTGGGGGCATCTATCACTTTCCAGGCGAAGACTTCTCCACCATATGAAAATATTTCCTGGAGTAAAATGGACGGCAACAAGTCAATCAATATTGTTGAGGTGGCCTTTGGAAAGCCATGTGGCCACCAGGTCTTCCTCCCAGCCTTCCAAAACAGAGTGAACATCTCCAAGGACTGCAGAGAACTGCATCTCAGCCATCTAAAGCAAGAGGACGCTGGCCGATACTCTGCACAAATTGTTTTAACAAACAAAACATTGATGGTAGAGTCCTTTGATCTGCAAGTCTCTAGTAAGTATCCCAGTCATGTCAACAAATTCCTGACTTCCTTCCTTTGCCCAGGGAGGGATTTCTGTTGGGGTGGTGGTGGTGGGGGCTTCAGGCATCCAATTTTTGAAGAGGCATACTTTCTGGATGCAGCAGCCCAGAGTTGCTCACCTGTGACTCTCACCTTAACATCTGTCAAAGCTTGATCTGCCCATCAGAGGTTTCAGCAGAGTTTTGACATTTTAGCAATGCAGATTGGTTTGAAATATTATGATTATGATTATGATTATTATTATAAGTTTAATTTATATACCGCCCCATTCCGAAGACTCGGGGCGGTTCACAACAGCTATTTAAAATACAGTGCAAAATAAATTACTTTAAAAGCTTTAAAAATATTATGATCAGGTAGCACTTAGCACTTAGACGTATCTACCACTTTCACAGTGCTTTGCAGCCCTCTCTGAGCAGTTGACAGAGTCAGCATAATTGCCCCCCCCCCCCCGATAATCTAGGTCCTCGTTTTACTCACCTCAGAAGGACGGAAGGCTGAGTCGACCTTGAGCCTGGTGGGGATTTGATCTGCCAAATTACAGGCAGCCGGCAAGTCAGCAGAACTCTAACCACCATGCCCCCATGGCTCAGATCTTGCCTGGCTTGCATTTGCACACACACACACACACACACACACACACACACCAAATGCCACCATTTTCCTCTGGGTTCCACCCTGCCCGCTCTCTTCTCCGCCAGGATCTTTGGCACAGCCCAGAACTTGCACTTCTCTGAGGGGTTAGAAGTGAAGCTCAAGCCGTGTCTTGTGAACTCTTGCCCCTCGGAAGGGAGCGTTGGGGGGCCTATCCCAGCTCTCCTTAGCCTCCCCTCTCCAATCGGACAGCGGGTTCCCTGATGGGGTGGCAGGAAGGGCGACAGGCAGGTTGGCTTTGTGGCTGGAATCTCCAGAGAGGCACTTCATGATCCATGTATTAACTGCAGCTAGAATTGTGTTTGCACAGAACTGGAAAACCGAAACGATTCCTAGAGAGGAAAATGTGATTAGAAAAATATTAGAATGTGCAGAAATGAATAGATTAACACTTGCAATTAAAGAGAAGGATCAAACTGAATATTATATAATATGGGAATTATTTTATCAAGAGTCGAGGGGGTCTTTGAGGGGTTAGCCTGGAGGGTCATCATCTCGCCCTCGATCCACGGTTTGGTACAAAAAGGAGGAAGGCAGAGGACGAGGGTTACTACCGTCCTCTACCATGGTGGGCCTCTCCCTTCACAATCAACGCCACAGGTGAGGCGGGGACGGTTGTGGGATTGTTATTTGTGACTAAAATGCACAACGTGCTGTTTTCCCTGCTCTGTTTTAAGCCAAACCATTCATTTGAACCTCTGCTCTTACCGCTTTTCCTTCCTCTTTGGCCTTCCTGTGCATTTGTGGTCTTTCGCAAAGTCTGCCTCTCCATCTCCTGCTCAGGTCGTTTGCCGGACTCTCAGCTGAGACTGAGTTGCACTCAAGACGCTTGTGAAGATGGGGCTTGGCAGCTGCCAATTTCCCTGGGAAGATGGGGTGGCATTCAGCTTGGGCTCAGCCAACCGCCACCCTTGCCGCCCCTCGGAGGGTTCTGCGATCAAACTCATCTCCTAAAATCTTGATCTTCACGTCAACCGGCAGAAAACCCGGTTAGGCGGCCATCCAGGATGGCTGCCTTCAAGTATGTTTGTGCAGGTAGAACACAGAACATGGAAACCTAAGGCTGGAAGGGACTTTAGATTACAGATTAACAGAGGTGGAAGGGACCTTGTAGGTCATCCAGTCCACCCCCTCTCTCTCTCCCCACACCCAAGCAGGAGACCCTATACCATTTCTGACAAATGGCAGTCCAATCTCTTCTTGAAAGTCTGAAGGGATGAAGCTCTCACAATGTCCAAAGGCAACTCCTGTTCCACTGGTTGATTGTTCTCGCCGTCAGAAAATTTCTCCTTATTTCCAGGTTGAATCTCTTCTTGTTCAGTTTCCATCCATTATTCTTTGTCTGGCCTTCGGGTGCTTTAGAAAATAGCTTGACCCCCTCCTCCTCTCTGGGGCAGCCCCTCAAATATTGGAAGATGCTCTCCTGTCTCCCCTGGTCCTTCTCTTCCCTAGACTAGCCAGGCCCAGTTCCTGCAACCGTTCTTCGGATGTTTTAGCCTCCAGTCCCCTAAAATCATCCTGGTTGCTCTTCTCTGCACTCTTTCTAGAGCCTCAATATTTTGTTTATATTTTTTATAAATATGACCCAGGACCGTGCCACCATCATAAAAAACATGCCAGTTGCCAACCGCCTCAATTTTGATCACGAGACTGAGGGGATGCTACAAGGGTCCTAAGTGGGCCTAATAGGGTTATAAGTCACTTTTTCCCATGTCGTTGTCAGTTCAAACAGCCTATAACAAATGGTTGTAAGTGAAGGACTACCAGTATTCGGGTATACTTTGCTCCTGTCTAAACATTCTCTTGATACTATAAGTGTACCCAATACCTACAGTATTAAAAAGTAAAGGTTTCCCTGCTTAGTCAGGCCCAACTCTAGGGAGTGGTGTTCATCTCTGTTTCTTGTCTGTGGGAGGCAGTTTTGTCTGAACGTGGTCAAGTGGCCGGCATGGTTATTAGGACAAAGTCTCACAGAATGTTGTTCCCTTCCCGCCAAAGTGGTACCTATTTATCTACTTGCATTTGCATGCTTTCGAACTGCTAGGTGGGCAGGAGCTGGAGCACAGAAAGGGAGCTCACTCCATTGTGCAGTTTGGTCATTAAACAAACTGTTGAATGTCAAGGATTACCTGTCATCATAAAAGGATAGGTTTCAAGTAGTGGTCATAAGTCAAGGATTGCTGTATATAAAATGCTCAATCAATTGGAGGGCTTTCTTTCCTTCCTTCCTTCCTTCCTTCCTTCCTTCCTTCCTTCCTTCCTTCCTTCCTTCCTTCCTTCCTTTTCCTTCCTTTCTCTTACTCTTTTTCCCTGTTCCTTCCTTCCTCCCTCCTTCCTTCCCTCCCTCCTTCCTTCCTTTTCCTTCCTTTCTCTTACTCTTTTTTTTCCTCTTCTTCCTTCCTTCCTTCCCCCCACATCTGTCTATCCGCCCCAACCCCATGCCTCTGAAGAAGTCAGTGCAGTCCCCCAAAACCTACGCATTTCACTCCCGTTTCTTAGCTAGAAAGGAGCTGCCATGCTCCTCCTGATGTTGGTAGCAATCTTCGCTTAAACGGGGCACAATCCGGCCCTGAAAGGGAGCAGCGGCTGCTCCCAAAAGGATGGCGCTCCGAAGAGGCCCGCCGTTCAGTTGTTTGGGACCACCAGGCTGGGAATTGGGCTGTTAATTGGATTGGGAGCCCCTGATCAATCAGAGCTAATTAAAGGACTAATTAACGCAGTTAATTTCTCAGCCCTCGGCAACTTTAAGATGTGTGGACTTCAACTCCCAGAATTCCCCAGCCAGCTGGCTGGGGAATTCTGGGATTCGAAGTCCGCATAATCTTAACATTGCTAAAATTGAGAAACCCTGAATTAAAGAATCTTTACAGTTTGGGGAATAATCCAACTTTCCCCCTTTTCTGGCAACTTTGGATGCCGCCAGCTTTTCGCCTGAAAGTCGGGGTGCCTGGCTCCTTGGCTACCCTTTGCCAAGGGGGTCCCTCCTGCCCCCCCCCTCCGCAGCTTCCAGCCACCCCGGGGGGGACGGGACAGGACTCTAGCCATTTTTGTGTCCTGCCTCTCTTTCTCCTTTGGGCCGAGCTCATTCTCCTTTGGGCCCCGTCTGCAAACTTCCCAGGGGTTTAATATCTCAGTGGCCCAGTGGGTCGTGCTGAGGATTCCCCCCTTCCCTCCTCCCAGTTTTTCCCTCTGCTCTTTGTTAAGTTGGGGGGGGGGGGAGAGGGAGAAAAGGACCCCGATGATCAATTTTTCCTCCAGCTAATCCCATCAAGGCAGCGCATCGGCTGTGTAATAAGCATTTATGATCCTGTTTAAAAAGCTTTCGTCCTTGAGCAAATACCCAGTTTTTAAAAAAATAAATAAATAAAAATCAAGAGGAGGAGTGGGGGGGGGGGGAACAGAAGAGGAAACACAGACACACACACACACACACGCCCCTCAGTGGCATTCAGCTCTTTGCAGTGAATTTATGGGACTGATCAGTTCTCCGAGGCAGCGTGCCAAAGTTTCTTTTATCTGGAGCAGAGTTTACATTAGTGGTAATTAAACTGAGGGGAGCAGGAGTCAGATGGGAGGGATGGGGAGGGAAAACCCATGTGCAGTCCACATAATCATTGCTAAAGTTGAGAAACCCTGAATTAAAGAATCTTTACAGGCTGGCAGTTTGGGGAATAATCCCAACTTTCCCCCTTTTCTGGCAACTTTGGATGCAGCCAGCTTTTCGCCTGAAATTCGGGGCGCCTCTGTGTGTGTGTGTGTGTGTGTTGTGCATGTAGCAGTGTGGCATGCCTGGGGCAGCTTTCCCTCTCTCTGGTTTTGCGGGGTGTGCTTATGCGTATCGGTGCACGCTTACCGCAGCTTCACGAAGGCAGGATGTGAAAAACAGGGAGCTGGCTTGCAAGGGTTTTAAAAGACAGCGTTTGTTTGACCTGGAGCAAACACAAAAGTCAGTCGTGGTGGGGTGCTTTTTTTGCACATCTTAAGTTCTTTGTAATAATAGTTGTAGTAATAATAATAATAATAGTAGTAGTAGTAATAATAATAATAGTAATAGTAATAGTAATAATAGCAATCAACAATAACAATAACAATAACAACAAAATAACAATAACAATAACAAAACAACA
>JANHFL010001034.1:0-41258 GCA_032468155.1 Oxyrhabdium leporinum
GCAAAATCCTCACTTCCACCCCATTCCAGAGCAACCACCATTCCCTCACTAACCTGCTTTCCAGCTCCGTTCTCCTGTGTGCAGGGCAACAAAAGAAGACCATGTGACTACCAGTTTGAAAAAAGTTCAGTCAGACCTTCCAACTTCTTGTGGAAAAAAAGATCTCTCGGAAGTTGTAAGGTCTGACTGAACTGACTGATTAGCCTCCCAGCTGATCGGTGTTGCTGGTCCATTGCCACCTCCTAGCTGATCAGCATGGCTCCCAGTCATGCAGCCTCCCCACCCTGAATGGCAATCCCAGTGGATGGAGAGAGCAGCGAGCAGGTGGGGGGGGAGCCAGCGGGTGGGGGAGGGCCAGCCAGAGGTGGTATTTGCCGGTTCTCCGAACTACTCAAAATGTACGCGACCGGTATGCCAGAACCGGTCCGAACTGGCTGAATACCACCTCTGCTAATTAAAATTTTTATCAATTCACACAGTATTTTTTTTTCTATTTAAAGTGTGACGAAAAACACTAAACAATGGACACTTTGCATCCTAAGACTAAAATATCTGATTTAGAAAATATTTTCAGGTTGTAGCCCATAAGAAAAAGTACATTGCTCTTTTATATCTACAGACTTTGGTTCAACTGCTTAAAAACTCCCAATAAAATGTTCTGTTTCATCTGCATCTATAGAAGTCTATGGAACTGGCTGTAAGTGTAGATGCCAATCACTGGACCAGAATAGCAGTCTTCAGAATCTACATATTTATTCCAGTGTGCATAAACCATCCTAGCAAGCTCTCATTTCTTCAGCTGTTATTTATATAGGTTGTTTATATATGTATTTTCCATTGCTTTATATTCTTCTAAAGCAGCTGACATGGTAGTGAATGAAATGTATTGTATATTCAGACATTTGTTAAGTTTTCCACCCTGTTCCTCTAATAAAACTAAGTTAACTAACAATAATGGAGAGTTTCAGAACCATGACTTCATAATACAGTTTTGGAATTTTCCTACAGGCTATGTTTGAACTGGTCACTTCAGAAGCCTCATACTACAAAAGTTTGAATTTATTGATATGTCATTTCATGGAAAATGATCGACTGAAAAAGATTTTGCATCCTTCAGAGGCTCACATCCTCTTCTCCAATGTTCTGGATGTCATGGCAGTCAGTGAACGGTAAATCCTTAAATGATTGTTACAGGTAGAAACTTCCTCATCTTTTCCCTGAAAGGGACAGATAATGATTATTAATAAGATTAGTAAAATGTACAGTATTGTTCAAAATTGCCTCTCTGAAATGGTAAGATTGCTAAATCCTATATCTTTTGCATCAGAAGCAGCTACATTAACAAACTGCATCAGACAAATCCACTTTCTTGCTGCTGTAGGAAAGTGTGGACTTAGTAGGTTGTGGAAATTATAGACGTCACCATGATGGTTGGAACCTCAACGCTCATTTTCACAATCCTGTTCCTTTTTGAAGGGGGCAATGTGAACAGTCCTGTTTATCGCATATATTATCTCTAAAATTAAAGACAGTGTGTCTTTTTAGTTGAACATTATGGAAAAACAGTGTTGGGTTGGATAAGTCTCTCATTTGTCAAGGGTTAGAGTCATAAGACATAAATAATTCCAGAGTAGCAGTGTTTCAGATTAATTTGAACTAGAAAAAACTATAAATATTCTGTCTTTCTCTCTATGATTTTAACTGCAGTCATTATGTGAATATCAGTCATGATGTACATTAGTTAATTCCTGCACATATATATATATATATATATATCTTCCTGGAAATCAGAGGTCTAGCCATGGTTATGTGGTCATGTATGCATGCTATTCTCCTACCCACGAAATGAGGGCAAAAATCTTTAATTTACAGAGAACAGTGTCAAGAATTGGTCATTAATTAAAAAAAACAAAAACAAGAATCTTTCACTAAATTCTTGTCACATTATTTTTCCACAATCTGTCTAGGGATTAGTTTGTTTCAGCTTGAAAATTGTACCATCAGTATATTTTCTCACATTTTGTAATAAGTTACTTAAACTTATTTATCAGAGAAAGTGAAAATGACTAGATAGTCATGTTTTAGTTTACACTGGATATTTTTTAAAAATAATGAACTTTCAAATATAATACCCGCATGGCTCAAATGTGGTATAAAACAAATAGAGATCTCCTTCAGCAATGCAAATAAAAATGAAAATATTTTAGAGTATATTTTACAACTTTCTATGCTTCTTGCTGGAAAGAATTGAAGCAAAACACAAACTGAAGATTCTGTTGCAATCTTTGCTTTCCCTCTTTGTTGACTATGTGTTTTTTTTATTTGAATGATTAATTTTTTATTTCTCATTTAGATTTCTCTTAGATCTTGAGAAGCGAGTAGAAGAGAACATTGTAATCTCTGATGTCTGCGACATTGTCCATCAGCATACTGTTAGCTATTTCTCAGTATATGTCACTTATGTGTCCAACCAGACCTACCAGGAAAGAGCTTACAAGCAACTTCTGTGAGTGTAATTTCTCAACCATGGCTTTGCTAATGAAACAATTTAACTCCAGCACAGCAACTGGATAACCTTCAGGATCTTAATAGTTAGCTCACAGGGGGAATTCATTTTCCTCAGGTTTTAGGAACTCATGTCTGTGTTCAATGTATAATTAAGTTAAACAATACAGCCAAAAGTTGAACAAAGGTAGATGCAAGCATTTCATATTGACTCATCAGTACCAACATTACAATAACACGATTAAAATCAGCCTCAAATATAAAGATCTAGCAAGAGCATTAATTAAGCCTATATCATATGCAGGAAAGCAACCAGTGGCAAGCCTTATGCCCACGGGAAGCGTAGATTGATATAAAGCTGTTTCTGCACACACCAGGGGGGCTTCAAACGGTTAATGGCAACCGCCTCAGCAAAACACAGGAAACGAGAGTTTCGATAGCACACTAGAACTTTAAACGCAGAGTTTTGATCCTCCTGGTGATAGAAAGTGTCTCGCAATGGCCGAAGAAGGCATTTGATGACCATGATTTGCTGTTGTTCTTGGATTACTCAAGGTTGTTTGGACCCATTTCAGAAGATGCTCCTTTATTATAGCCAAGCACCTATCAGTTCTGCCGATGTAATTGTCTCTGCAATTACAAAAAAATAATTATGTGCTAAACATGTGATTCATTTCATACCAGAATAAAAGACAGAATAAAAGACAAAAATACATAACTGGTCAGAAAGAGGGATGTTACCTTTGTCCATTGTTCTGTCCCTCAGTCCACATCGCACAATTTTTATAACAGATAATTAAAGGCAGACGGGGGGGAAAGTGCATCTCCTTGCCCTCCTTTAATCTTGGTAGGATACCTTTTCTTCATACCTATTGATGGAAGGACAGAATCTCTTAAGAGGTTAGGCCATGAAACTATGAGATCCTTTTCATTGTGAGCCTTTTTGTGACTGATAACAGATCTGATTTTACTAGCTTAATGAAGATTGGTTCAGAACATTGGAACAGACCATAAATGTTGCAGATCACTCTAGTCTTTTAGAAGAAAAAACTTCATTACATTAAGAATTTAACTAACAATTGTGAGCACACATATAAAAATAACAGTAAAAATACAGCTTGTAGGTTCCCTGATAATTACAGTACCTTGCTCTCCTTGAACCAAGATGTATCCTGATACGGTCAGGAATATTTTTACCAAAGTCATTTAAGAAAAGCTAGGCAGAATCATATATACAGTTAACATTTAAGTTAAAAATTGAATTATTCATAGTGATTCATGTTGAAGCCCTCTGTACCAAATATATTCAGTAAAGATGGTTTTGTATTTCAGAAATTAAGTCAAGTTGAGGTCCAGAGGAGGGTTAATAAATTGTGGCCACTCCAAAATTGTGCTTGCTTCCAGGACAACGCCTCATGACCTGGGGAGGCAGAGGGGCAGAACAGCTTGCTCTCCTTCTTCAACATCATCTCTGCAGCCCAAGGTCTATGGGGACCCAGCAGAGTGGGATGGGGAGAGATAGACAAGGGGTCCTTGCTGGTTGGTCATTAGGGAAGGTGAATTGCCAAGTGCCTGAATTTTGTTCAGATATCTGTGTGGGTGCTGTAGCAGCTAAAACTTCAGGCAGGGGTTGTTAAGTCCTTTCATTCAGCACCATCGTAATTTTGAATGGTCACTGAATTAATGGTGTTAAGTTGAGGACTATCTATACAAGCAGAGGTCTGTGTGATGACCCAGGGCACGGCACAGAGATAACACAAACAGCTGGCAATTCAAACTGGCCCTTTTGTGCTCCAAATCTCCCCCAAACACTCCCACATTTCTGACAAGTCCCTGAGCAGGGTGATAATACCCCCCCCTCCACAAACCTCAAGCAGCCTCTTGTTGTAATTAGTCCAGCCCAGTACTGTCTGCACCAAGGCTGCATAACAATAAATCCCAAATGTATTTTGCAAAACAAGAGCAAATCAAAGAGTTCAGGGAGCAAAATATCCAGATAATCAGTCCAGAACTCCACACAGGAATGCAAGGATTCTTGGCACATTCAAATGTCAGCACACAACACTTCAGGAACTCAGCAAGGCGCAAGGCGCTCCCCTTTACTTCACCACCCCTACAGGGTGGCTATGGCTCCTTTTGGAGCCCTTCGACAAGGAAAGCTCGGGGAAGGGCCGCGGAGCTCGTAGTCCTTGCTCCTGACGCCACCGGAAGTGCAACTGGAAGTCCACAACATCTCCTTAAGTCTCATTCCTCAGGTGTGCCTGGTGAAGCTGGGCGAGGCACTCTCCTCGTGAGTGGCCTGCTCGGTCTGAGCTGATCATGCCTTCTCTGCACTCTCCAAGCCCTTGCATCAGTAGGGGGTGGTTCTTGCTCCTCGTCTGAGCTCTGTTCCTCCCTGCCTGCAGGCCTTATTTATTCCGAAAAGCCTTATCTGGACTGACTCTGCCCTTCCTCAGTTTCTTCCAAGGCCAACAGAGCTGCCCCAATGGGAAAACTTTCAAAGAAAAGCTATAATGGGTGTTCCATTTAATGTGCTTCCTGTTGTATATGTATAATGTATAATTATATTCCTGTTCCAGTTCCAGAGCCAAATTGGCCTGTGGTTCTTCTATCTATTCCTTCTCTTCTTTCAGAAAAACACATTTGGTGGCTCATCTGGATCTTACCAGGCCCAGGATTCACTTGAGCCAGAGTTCAGGGTTTGCCTCAGCTGTCTTCCCATGATGATGGCTCAACCTGTTTGAACCTATAAACTGGACCTATAAACTGGAAGTGCTCAATCAAAAATCCCTGATAGCCTGGGATGCAGCTTTCAGAGATGACCAAAGTATTATCAAACTGTAATTTTAAATGTGAATGAGGAAGAAAATTAGTAAATATACGATTGAGGAATAAATGCTTATCTGTGCTTAGTTTTACTTATATTTAAATATAAATTAAATTAAATTTTCTCCTGGTCCACCTGCTATTTTTTTGGATTCTCATTCAAAGGCCAAGTGCAGCCCTAACTGGAAAGAGCTGTTTTGCACTTCGGCCTTAAACCAATAATTTAGATTTAATCTTCATATTCCAGAGGCTTCCCTCCATTGTAGTTCATTATGAACACAAAATTCCCTTATAATGCTGCCTTTTCTTGGCTGTGAGGAATCCAATAATATGAGCTTCCTTGTAACATAAACAAAAATTGTGAGCTGCTTTTCTAAACTACTGAATGACAGTAGCCATATCACTGACAGACTCTGACTGTCAGTGTGAGCTTCCCATCTGGGTCAAGTTAATTCTTCATCACATTATTTCTAGCAAGGTTTCCTTTGGTCAGAGCACCTTATAGAAACCTGTCTTCTATGACTATATGCAATTCGCCATACCAGAATAATTTGACTCTGTAAAAATGTATAATTAAGTCTCTGACTCAACTGCTTGGACACACTCTCCATTCACATACACCCCCACATGCAGCACAGGCAGCTAAGTCTCTATATGTTACACAAGGGAAGCCATTACTCTTGCTTCCACATAAAAAGTCTATTTTTCCATTCCCCAATACTATAAATAGACTCAACCATAAACCAACATTCAGAGTGCTAATATTTTGCACCACAATTTTCAAAACAAGACCAAGCCAAAGACAGAAGTATTAAGAAAGGTAGTGCCATGGATTAAAAGAATAACATAGAGCAGATCAGTTACTCCTACAGGTTTAAAACAAAATGAAATAACAAATACCTATCTCAATCTGTCTGTTTCGGCAGCCAAGACAAGCCAGCTTTCCGGGAGGTGATCTTACAATTGGAACTGGATCCAAAATGCAAAGGCCTGCCTTTCTCATCTTTCTTGATTTTGCCTTTTCAAAGAATCACTAGGCTGAAGCTGCTGGTACAGGTACAATAAATTTATATTCTTCTTTTCATTCTTATGTGGGTGTGACGGAGATGACAACATTCAAATGGGAAATGAAAAGCCAATAAGAAATATTTACGGGTATTAGGCAGAATAGAAAATCTGTAAATACTCTTTTTAGTGTTGATATAGACGGTACTACTAAATTAACACCAAAGTCTTATACGTGTATTCAAGTAGTACTGTTCAACAATAATATCAACTTAACAACATATACGGTATATACATATATATATAGAGAGAGACAGAAAGACACTATTTGATCTGGAATTGGAACACAGAGAAAATTCCTATTAAAAATATCCAACTGTATTATCAGAACAAGGTACACGGTTTCTATAAAGCAAGTTAAAAACATTTTCCCTGCTCTTTGTGCAGAATATTCTGAAGAAAGTGGAAGAAAAATCTGAACGTGAAATCACTGCTCTTGAGGCTCACAAGGAACTGGAAATAGTAAGCTTGTTTAGGTTTTTCACTTTCTTTTTTAGGCAAATACAGTTTTAATGAACTGAAAGCCAAGAAAATGTCATGCGATATTTTTTATAAAATTCACTTCCTTTAGAAAAGTATTCAAGCAAGTGTCTGATCAGGGGTTCATTAGTGATGAATTGACACACCTGTGAGAATCTTTAGAGGAAATATGTTTTCTGAGGAAAACGGATTCAGACTTTAGGATCCAGAGCTTTTTTCAAACACTTGAAGGTGATAAAAATCCATGGAGAGCAGTTAATTTAATTAGCTGTCACCATTCAAAGACTGTTAATAGGTCAGATTTGCATCTAGAAGTGCAGTTACTTTTATGATCCCAAAATTGTTGAGTCATGGCATATATTTTTAAAAGTCTTTCATTTCATTCGAACTCCATTTTAGGACTCCCCTGAGCATGTGTCCTTTCTGACTAAATGCATATTTCTGGGTTAGGCCAAATTACAAATTTTACTATTAAACTGAACCAGTGTCTGATAAGAAGTGAAATATGAAGGTATCTGCCCTCCCTTGGCCATGCAGGATGACAACTCTGCCTCCGGTCTAGTCCATCCGTGTTAAGACCAAAGGTATACATTTGGCCTACACACATAGGTAGCCAGTTTGGTCAAGTGGTGAAAGTGCTGTCCTAGAAACTAAGAGAACCTGAATTCCAATCCTGACTTATGCATGAAAGCTAGCTGGGTTACTTTGAGCCAGTCACACACTTTCAGCCCAATCCACCTAACAAGATGGTTGTTGTGGGAAAAATAGGAAGAGGATGGTACATTTGCTGCCTTGAGTTACTTATAATGTAATAAAGGCGGGATTAAAAATCTAATAATAAATACAAATAGATAAAAAGCTAGACACTTATTTCTATTTAAAACATGTTATAAGCTACTGTGTGATTTTTACCCCACACAAAAACCAATTATGACCTTACCTGGAGTGGGAACATCTTATGACAGTGACTCATGTGCTTATCACCATTCAATTGAAATGCTACAATTTGCTCTACATGAGCTGCTTTCAGAAACCATTTGGAAGTGTGCTTGGTTCAAAACACAGCAACCCATGCATTAGCTAAGATGCTAGGACCACATTCCCCTTGTGCTGCTGGCATTACTTTGATTGTCAGTAAATTTCATGGTACAAATAAATAACTCGCTTTGACTTATAGAGCCCCATTTTTTTTTGATTTGGTATCTCCAGAATTGCCTTCTTTAACTAGAATTAACCTAGTTAAATCCCCCATTGTCAGGCATTACAAGCCTGAGACCAGAAGAAGATCAGTCTTGCTAGCATTATGAAAGCAAGTTAAAATGGTGTTGTTTTGGAAGGCTTTTGATTAGTTGGATACCATCATGGCATTTTATATAACTATAAAATATGCATAACTATAACTATGCATTCTCTATTTCAAATTTGGTTGAATTGTTTTATATTTTATTTACATTGTGGATGTTACACGCATATACTACTGACAGTTGTATGATTAGGTCACTATAAAAACTGAATATTTAACAAATTTATCTTATTGGTTTTATTGTTTTAAATGTGGTTTTATATTCTGTAAGCCACCTTGAGTCGCCATGGGTGAATAGGCAGCAATATAAATTCAATAAATAAATATCTAGCCACCCAACCATGCCTTGGCATGGTTTAATAATCAGAACTAAATTACAATTTGACAAAATCCCAGTATGTTGAACAGTTCATAACATATTGGCAGGTACATACCAAAAGTTATCAGCAAGTAGAAGTATATCTTTGAAACCATTCAAAAATGATTTTTTGATTAGCCCTCATATCACTGGGGCCAGGATCTTAATAGCATACAGTATTAAGTCTTACAATCAAATATTGTAGTGCAATTGAATTAGTTTGCCCATCCTGTTTGAATGAAACATTAAATTTTAGAGGCATTATAGATTTTTATATGTCTTTGCCCATACTTTAAAGTCATATAGTCGGAGAATATTTTTAAATTGTCAATTTACACAGTGAAAAAGAGTAACTAATCTGTAGCCAATCTAGGTTAGATGATTTCTTAAATAAAAATATCAAAATGAACCAAAAAAAACCAGTGTTTGCCTTAGAGTTGAGCTCAACTTGTGGTGACATGAACATATCCACATTATTTTAATAATAATATGGAAGGGATCTGCCACTGCTTTCTCCCAATGAATGAAATTATGACAATGGGAAGAATTTGAGTGAAAGGAAGTCCTTAGAAGATCTTAGGGAATTTCGATATCACTCCACTTCTGCATATTGAATGGGCTGGCAAATACACCTACAATTATAGTAAAGGCAAGTAGACAAGGATTTGCCTAACCATAAATTAATTTAAGTACTGCCCTAGTTAGATTGCTGTGTTGTTTGTTTACTGCTGTTATAAGGAGTTGGAATGGCGTCTTCATTTTACGTGCCATGTAAGCTCCAAGGCAGGATCTTAGGACAAGAAATGCTATTTCTGAAATTTCCTTATCTTTCTCTTTTAGATAGTGAAGGCATGTAATGAAGGTGTTAGAAAGATGAGCCGCACAGAACAGATGATCAGCATCCAGAAGAAATTGGAATTTAAGATCAAGGTATAAATACAAGCTGGTAAATCATGATGAGAAGACAGTTGGGTTTTAAAGAACATGCAGAATTTTATGGAAGCAGTTATATGGAAAATAGGATTTGGGGCTGTGGGAGAAAAATGTCTTTGCTTGATGATGATAAACATGATCTGATGAATTTTGAGAAAAAATCTGAATGTAAGTTTTCACAAAGTAGAACATTTAGATCTCCTTTTCTTGGCTTATATTACAGAAGGACTAGCTAGAGTGAAATGGCTAACATTTATACTGAATAATGAATTGAGGATTCAAATCTGTCTTCTGCCATTAAAACAAAGGCCACTTCTTTTTATTTTTTATTTTGGTGTGAGGAAATATTGGAGAAAGGAATGCAGTTCATGCTGCTTTGAGTTCCCAAAGGAATTAGGGAATATAAATCAAGCAAACAGATTCAGGATGTATTTTAAGGAATTAAAAATCTATTGTGAAATTCTAGGGAAATGGACTAATAAATCCTCCAGAGGTGCCTGTTACTTGTTCAGATCTATACTACTTCAGATAACATCTCTGCTAGTTGGCTACATCCCATATAACTTATGTCCTATATCATTATTTCACATTTACAATAAAGATCTTTAAGAAAGGGTAACAGAAATAGTAGCAGTGTTAAAAACTGACACTGCATTTCACCTCTTCAAAGAGAGTAACTCCTGTTAATATAGGTCCCATCCATTCTAGGGTAGAGATGAGTAATAGTCCTTTAGTATCATTTTGTAGCCATGAAGACCACAGTCATGCTGTTAAAATTGAGAAGCTAACCAATTTTTAATACAAAACCTCCAGATAGATCACACTTTCAGCCCTTCTGATTATGTTGTTATCCCTCTGTTATACCCTATTATGCCCCTGTTATACCTACGAATTTCTTCAAGGACCATAATGCCCCAAAGGTCTTAGCCCTTGTTTTAAGAGGGCACCTTTCCTTCCTGAGCGGTAAATTCCGCTTGGTTATGATCTCTGTTTTCTGTCCATCATTAGTCTGTGCCCATCATTTCTCATTCCCGCTGGCTGCTAAAGCAAGGAGAACTCCAGCAGATGAATGGCCCTAAAACATCTCGTACACTACGTACAAAGAAACTGTTTAGAGAAATCTACTTGTTCCTTTTCAACGACTTACTAGTAATGTGCAGACAAATTAATGGGTAAGTCTAAATTAGGTAAATTTAACAATTCGGGGAGAAATTATTCTTCATTAGTAATTAATGTTTATTAATATATTTATAATCACTAACAATAACAATATATTAATATATTGTTTATTTACAACAATATTTTAGAGCCTGTCACACAAAGCATCTCATGTTACTACAGCCCTAGCTGTAGGCATAAAGCATTAGACAAATCTTTTTAGCTCTTGTTATTGTTTTAACCAAATTTGCTCTCTAGAATGATATCCCTCCTTGGAGATTGGGACTGCTCTTAGTTTCCTGGTTCTCTGCAAATTGTTAAGAACCTGATTGTTCTTCCAAGTTTTGGGTTATGATGGTAGTCAAGCTGCTTTGTGTTTGGGAGGGGCGTCTTTTGGTGTCTTTTTCTTTCTTTCTTTTGTGTTATGGATTAGTTTGAGACACTGGATATGAGCCAGGGATTGAAAATGGAATATAGGTAGTCCTCGACTTAAGACTGGTCACTTAGCAACCATTTGAAGTTATGACAGATAGCTTCTAAGCCGATTTCAAAGTGAAAACCACTGCAGTGCCCCCACAATCATTCCTCCTTATGACCAAGTGCAAACATGCTGCAACATTCGCTGCCTATCTATGCCACCAACCCACCCCACCAGGTCCCCATGGGCCTCGCTGGATCATGATCAAACACTGCTGAATCAGAGCTGAAGAAGCGTCTTGGATTAGAAGCAAAACTTCTTCAAAGAAAAGCCAGAGAGTCCAGTTGTCTCTTGAAAAAGCACGTTTGGGACAACCATGACCTGGATGACTGAGAATCTCCGTAGACATTGCTGAATCTGTTATCTCATTCTAACAGAAAACAAAGAAGTTAAAGGCATTTTAGATGCTATATATTTTTTGAAGCTATATAATAAATAGGAGATTGGACTAGTTTCCCCAAATCAAATAAAATCTATATTATGACATGATCAGCATATGTTTCCCATATTCCCAATAATTACCTAGACTCAAGAAACCCTCCCCCACCCTACCCCCAACTCCCAGAGCAATACAAGATGAATTGGGCTACTTTCCAAGCTGTGGATTCAGTCATAAACCAGGCCATCTGATTCTTTCTTTTTCTTGAAGTAACCCTCTAGGTCGAGGAGAACCTTGCAACAGAGGAGGGATCTAATTATGTCGAGGTCCCTTTAATTTATAATTGAGATTAAGTCATTTATTCTTCTAATCTTGGGAAATATTTTATTCTGGTTCATCTCTGACAAGTATATTCTGTCTGTTTCTCTGTCCCATTTTAAAAGAAAATGTAACCCAGCCTATAATGGTAACCATTTATTATTTGCCTCAGTGACAAGTACCAAGTGTTTGATTCTGCTCCTCGAGGCCTTCTTCGAGTGGAAGAGTTGGAGGACCAAGGACAGAGCTTGGCCAATGTATTTATTCTGAGGCTACTAGAAAATGCAGATGACCGTGAAGTCAGCTATATGTTGAAGGCGTTATCCCAGTGAGTACAGCAAGTGATATGCATGCAAGTGTGTGGATTCTGTGAGTGAACCTGTTCAGTTTGTTCCAGCTTAATGGATTATGGACTTTTAGCTTTTCCAGGCTAATCAGTGAGCAAACTGCTTGTATGCAACTCATCCATTTTCCATTTTTTCATTTGCATGCATGTGTGCACAGAAATCAGTTCAGAAATTGCTCTGTGTATAAATCTTAGCAGAAACTACCTTGTAATTTATTTTTATCACTAAAATTAGCTCACCTTAATGTAATTGCCTGTTTTAAAACCTCCATGATTAGGCATAGAAAATGTTAGTCTCTAATTCTTGGGCAGAACAAGAATGGTTTAGTTTCATCTTCCCCCAAAATACTGAATTAAGGATAGGGTCATGATTTTTTTCCCCATACTGAAATTAGAAAACCAAACGAAATTGTTCCCCCCTCCTTTGCTGAGAGCTTTTTATTTTCATTCTTGAATACATTGTTCCAGAACATTCCTAAAATGAATATAAAATATGCTAAGGAGATGGTTTTTTTTCTCCTTTTGGCTACAAAACTGTTGTTTGAAAGTAAATTGTTTTGTGGACATCCTGTATGCAAACAAAGCTAATGATACCCCATGATAATTGAATTTCAAGAACAGGTCACGTTGGGATTTTTTGTGGTAACTCCTTTTTAAATTTGTTATTGCTTTTTGCTTTATATATAAAAGCAAAGGAACCTATTCAGCCCAATTTCTGAAAACATAAGTAAGCTTTGACTACATGGAATAATATTGATTAGTATTTCCACTGCATTAGTAGATAATCTCACAATCAGAAAGTGAACACACATCATCAATCACATGTTTGGGCACGGGTTTGGATTTGAAGACCTCCAAACTCACTTCCAACCCTTTGATTCTATAATATGTGTAATCAGTGGGTAATACTGAGGTTACTCTGTCCTTAATTCCATGTCTCTTTGGGAAGTGATACATGTTCAAGTACATTCATATATTAAAGGATGTTGATCATATTACCATATTAACACGTAATCAGTATTAAAACAGATGGGCAGTTGTGGGTCTGGCTCAGATTCCTTTATGCTTTTCACCCTTATAGAATAATGAGAGCCAGATTTTCTTCTGAGGTGTTTAATAAACATGGACAAAAATCTTTTGTAGAATTAATCCCATGTTAAAATCATAGGGAACATATTTGATACTCTTTGATCACCATTTATTTGTTAATAGGAGATACTGCAACTCTTTATTTCAGAATTTTGCAAGCAAGTCATATCCAAAAGGAATTTCAATGCAAAATTTTAATTACGGGGTTTTGAAGTCTGCTAAAACATGTGGACCAGTTTTTCCCTCGGCTAGTTTGATCATTTCATTTGCTGATGTCTGCTTCAAAAAGCAGATGGAACGTATTATGAGAGGTTTAGAAATCCTATAGATTTAGTCTCAGAAACATGATTATGATTGTTTATGCAGTTCTGTAGAACTCCTTATATAATTGAATATGTTCTTTAAACTTTGGTTTTTTTATGTACAGAATAATTTTAAGTAGTGAAACCATCAGCACTCAAGTAGTTGCATTTTATTGTTCTATTTTATTTTATTCCTACTTTAGTTAGTATGTACAGTATTTCCATCCAAGCTATATAAATTCAGGCCAGGGACCATAGTAAATACTACCGTATATGTTCTGTTTTGAAATCAAAGTGCATGCTCTTCATAGTCAGTCCTTTATATATGAATTACAGGTTTATTGTATCCTGTCTAATTTGAAATTAGGAAAGGGAAACAACTGCTTTATTTTGAGAAAACTATGCATACTTTAAGCAATAGTTGAAAAGTAAGAGGAGTACCGTATGTAGTGGAATTTACATTTTTGTATTCTACCAAATGTTTCTGAAATATGCTCAGTTTTCACAGATATATATAGCTTTGCACCACTTATTGCATTACATTCTGCAAGGCATTCTAACAAATTGTTAGTTGTTGTGAGCCACCCAGATTTCCTTAAGATGGGTGGCCATATATATATATATTAAATACATAACTGCAAATGAGTCATTTTGCAGAGGCATGGTATGAGAAGGGGAATGATAAAGTGCCTATAGATTTACATATATGTTTGCATATGCTGAAGCATTCAGTATTAAGATGAAGACCTACTGCTGTGTATGCAGCAAGAAAAATATTTTAAACAAATGAATGAATAATAATTGAGTAAATGCATTATTGCATATCTTATGGTCACAACTTGTAGAAAAGAAGTGTTATGAGCTTTCTGATTCCTCCATAGATGGAATAAAATATGTATTTATCTAAACAGAAGAAAAATGTGCAAATTGGCAGGAACAATTCATTGTAAAAGTTGCATGATTTCTAACCGAAAGTGCATGAAAACTCTGACTGCTGTGATCTCTTCCTGTATATGTCACACAGAAGTGAAATGAAACGCTGGATGATTTTGCTGGCTCCAAATCGACGAACAAAGTTTGTTTCCTTCACATCCAGGCTTATGGGTAAGTGAAAAAGAAGGCATAACAGGTGCTATCCAAACAGATTGGAAAAGCATGCCATACCTTTCTTCTTTTATTGGATTTTACCAATGTCATTTCTTCTAGACTTTAAATCAGGATATCATTGTATCAGGGTATCATTGATTGGGAAAGCCAGTTGGGTGTAATGGTTAAGACATCAGGCTAGAAACCAGAAGTTGCTGAGTTCTAGTTGTTCCTTAGGCACAGAGCCAGCTGGGTGATTTTGGATCAGTCACTCGCTAGGAAGGAATCAGTGGCAAACTACTTCTGGAAACATCGAGAAAGAGTTTCCTGAACACTATATTTTGCAGCAAGGTTTTCATACAAACCAGGAGTTCGTTAGCTCCTAATTCTATTAAAATACCCATGCAGTTCCCTCTCATAAATGATTGGCAAGCTAAATTAATTTCCTTTCCTTTCCTTTAACAGATTGCCCTCAAGTACAATGTGTCCATCCTTACGTGGCCCAGCAACCAGATGAGCTTTCGTTGGAATTGGCTGATGTTCTCAACATTCTGGAAAAGACAGATGATGGTAAGATCAACAAGACTTATGCAGAATCATGTCCCATTCCATTACAATGGAACACTATTTTATTTACATCACTGAGGATGGGAGACTGCAGTATATTTGAGCATTCCAGCAGTCATGGCCCAAGGAAATGAAATAAGTGTATACTTCGCCATACTCTTATTTAAAACTGCAGTAATATTAAGGTATTTCAGTACTAAATGTATTCTTACATTTGCTTTAGTTGTAACATCTGCTTCATACTTAAGATGGTATAACCACCATCACAATACACTAATTAATAAAATACTTTCTGCATATTGAATTATGAAGCCAATATGAATTTGATCTCTGTTAGTACATTTCTTTCACCATCACTATCTTTTCTTTTACTCTAGGCTGGATATTTGGGGAACGTTTGCATGATCAAGAAAGAGGTTGGTTCCCCAGTTCTATGGGTGAAGAGATTATGAATCCCAAGATCCGCTCTCAAAATTTAAAGGAATGTTTCCGAGTGCACAAAACTGATGACAGTCAGAGGAGGAAGATGGGCAGCAGGAATAGACAATGATCATTGCTTAGTCACCTGTTTTTCAGAAGCTATTTATGGCAGAGGCTGAGACAAGGATATGTAGTGCTTGAGAGAATGTACACGAATCATCTTTTGGCAAGCAAATCCTTTCACCTATGAACTATTGGGCTTCCTTGCATTCTCATTACAAGTTGGATAGTCTTTCTGAAGACAGATTGAAAAGAAGAGAGGCTGTCATTCACCTGTACAGATGTAGAAGCTGTAAATGTCTTTCCTAATGTACTGCATACTCTGAAGATTGTAAATTTATTAACTCTGCATGATGAAGAAACTAATCACTTGAGCAACTGGGGAAATTAAGTCAAAGTCCATAAATCCAACAACTTGGTTCTTTAGCATCTTATCCAATGGTACAAAAAGATGCAGCATTTGATTTTATGGAAAGATAATGAAGTTGTGGACGATGCTACATTGAAAGTTTATACTATAAACTGTCAACTTCCATATTTCTGTATTCAGGAAGTTTCTCCTAGGAACTGAGTTTGAACTGCTCATGTGATAAACTTCTTGTGTTTTGGAAAAAAGGTGGAGGTAACAAAAAGATTAGGAAGTGCAATGTTACGTAGTTAAAATGCACTACAATATTTATTTACCTGGGTGTCTTGGTTATGAACTTCAAAGTTCTAGAAGGTAAGATAGGAGCATGCAAAGTATATTTTCTAAAATAAGAATCAGTTGGTTGCGGTGGCCCAATTGGGAACTCAGATTATCATTCTTATGCTTTATTGACCTGTGTAGTCTACACTTCTCAGAATGATGTATGCCAAACCATATTATGCCAGATGATACTGAATCAACTGTTTTATAAGAACCATTACTCCCTGTCTAAGCAATCACTAACGGCACTTACTTATCCAAACGTAGTTATCTCATATGCTTACCACTGGTAACTAGACAAAGTATAGCTATGTTTGGAGTTAGTGCCAGAATGGGGAGTATATTAAGATAGGGGTCCCAAACCTCTGGGCTGCAACTCAGTACGGGCTGTGGCCTATTCGGAATTGGGCCATATGAGTGGCTTGCCAGAACACAAGTGGCAAGCTGGCAGGCAATCACACGCATGTGTGCCGGCCCGCTGCTTGTGCAAGTCGAGCTGCGCCCATGCGTGTTGGCCCACCAGTTGCACAAGGGCTGTGTGTGCGTGCGCACTGGCTTGCCACTCACACAGCCCAGTTCTCTCCCTGCCCCCCACCCAAATCACAAAGGTTGGGGACCATTGTATTAAGGTGGTTGTCCTAAGCAAATGCTGCGCTAAACTGTATACTAGAATACAATATTTGAGACAATATCCCTTGAAGAGAGTTCTCTGTTTGAGTCTCTTGCATACACTGAAGCATTTGCATATGTTGAAAAGAAAAGCAGAGAACATGTTTTCACAGCCAAATAAGCTACTCATAATATTCCAGATGGGTGCTACATCTGGGAAGCATCGGTAACTCATTCAGAGTCAGAACAATAAAGTTCTGCCTTTTGCTTCTTTGTTCTGCGATTGTGCACCAATAACAGCCAATGCCCATGCAAAGAAATTCAGTGGACCTGAGACAAAAGGTGGATGTTTGTATTAAATGTCTCCAAGGTTGTATCAAAGTAATAGAAATGTGTTTTTACTCATTTGTTGTGCACCTTTAGCAAAGTGCATGAAGTCTGTACTTTAAACTTGTGTACAGGAAAACCTTGAGCCAAAAGAACAAGAAATGTCTTATCATTTAATACAGAGCCATAAACAGCATCAAGATCCTTTTAATTTTGGAAAAGCCACATGGTCAGCTATGGGCCCGAGCCTAACAGATTAAAAGGTTGTAAAGCATTTTGCATATTAAAAATGTTACAGAAGCAATTATCAAGAAATATTTATTTATATACTCCTAAAATAATTTATTAAATGCCCTTTCTACAAGGCACAAATATAACGAAGTGTTAATTTGTCCAAAAATGAGAGGCTTTTGAAGAGATGAAATTTTTATATAATATGAAAGTGCATTGGTCTAAATGGTTTTGTTCTATCATTATCAGTAACAACAATTTCCAGAAGTAAGACTTTTCAGCTTGAAAGGACAGAGAGTGAATATGTGAAAACTTTTGTAATCATTATATTAGATGATATATATATCACCCGTTCATATGTTCCTAGCCAATGTAGTTGTGACCAGTATTATTAAAATATGATCCTAGTGTTTCGTTGCTACCAAAATTAGAGTTTTCCAAATTGCATAACTTTTTTTTCTTGAACTGTACTGATACATGTCTAAAAACACCAAAGTGGCTGAGTTTTGGAGGGAAAGCGTCCATTCCTGCTTCACAATGTTAATCTAATACCAATCATGTTTTGCTTGTGCCATTGCTGTGCCTTTGAGTAATTTACTTGCAAAATAATACAGGAGATAAGATTGTATAAAAACATGAAAATATCACCTAAAATTGTAGCAATGTACAAATCAGTTCCTATAATAAGTTGAACAATTATGTCTTTATAAAAGGATGATCTGGTAATGTTAGCTGGACTTTGGAAGTTTAGCCCCACAGACATTCATAGGGGTCAGGTTTGGAAAGAATCCTGTAAGCAATAGAAGAAAGCCATCTTTCAAAGGATCTCTTGTTATATATGAATAAATATGAGATATATTACTATATGTGATATATTAATACTTTAGAGAAGGAATGAAGATTATGAAGAATATGATTCTCTGGATGTTCAGCTATAAATCCCAGAATCCATGACAATTCATCAGGCTGGCTGGAACTGGGGAAAATTCGGAGACCCAACAGTTGCGATCCAAGTCAACATACTTTATGAATAATTTAAGATTGAATACTCTGAAGCTATTCAAATGTCTAGGGAAGCATAGATAAGTCCTGGCAGAGAAAGTTCTTTGTAAATGGAAAGAAGAGCTCGCTTTAGGTTAGATGATGATGAGTTTAAGGAGGTTTTCAGCCAAATCTACCACTGGAAAGTTTCAACCTCCTTTTTAAATCTACCAAACATATAACACTGCAAAAGCTTAAGTGTGGTTCTAACCTCACAATCCAGTAACCAAGTACCCCTTGACACAACTAAGCCTGGGATAATATGCTACTTCACAATGAACTCCCAAACCAAATTAACCATTTGAGAGATGGGAGTAGAGTTTCACACTGATGTTAATAGTAGTTGCACCACTCTCTTATATATTGGTCAAATAAATAGAAGTGCATGTTCATAAGGGTATGCAATAAATGATGATGCTGTTCTGCACAAATGAAACTATTTTAGTTTTTTTTTTAACCTTAAGTGTTCCTCATCTCCCCCAAAATTATATCCAATGTTAACAAAACTAACTTGGCTGCTTTAAAAAAAAGTCAGGGCAAACATAGTATTTAGGAAAAATAAGGCTTGTTTAATTAAAGCAGAACAGTATATAAAATCAGGCCATCTGAAAATAAATACAGAACAGCTTGTTCTTACTCCCCAGCACTAGTATTTCAGGAATCAAAAGCTAAGCTGCTGGTTAGTTTTATTTATGATTTAGCAATCAAGCCTTCATAGTCACTTTTAATTACGTGCCTTTAAGTGCATGCATGAACATGATGTGGCCTTTCAGTAATGCATGGGCTTCATCATATTTGGTGGTGCAAGCATCTTGTCAGGAACTTGATGCTTGTAGCAGATTCTTGGTCAGTCTAGATGTACCTCCCACCCAACATCCAACTGTGCAATTTTTTAGGCATTTTAGGCATTTTCAAAACCTTTTGTCTGAAAGGAAAAGCACTGTGGCCGTGGTCCAAGATGGCTTGAGGACAGGTTGCCCTCTGAAATGCAGGTATACCTTTGTTCTTCCTATTCTCTCCCAAAATATGCAAGCATGGAGGAAAGAGGAAGGTTCGACAAGAGTATACTTGGGGAGGAAAACACTTTTTATTAATTTTAGGAAGCAGAACATTTTCGTAGAGTGATAACAATCAAGGCCACAATCACAGACGTTCCCAGCAGAGCAGCAATCACTATGGCACCGATAGCCCCCGGACCCAGAGACTCTGCAGATGAGATGAAAGAGAACAGAAGAGCACTTGGATTTGGCATATACAGCAAACAATGAAATAATAAATCAGTTAAAAATGAGATACACTGAAAGACCAAAATAATTTAGTTGATTATGTCTAAAACCACAGTTGCAGGAGGAGAATACAATACCCCAGCAACTGCTCAACTATATCAAATCTACAATGATTCTACCATATTTTCTAAATGGGTGGCTGATACCTACATTTAAGGGTGGGGGGCAAAAAGCTATGGCTCTTCCCCTCCATTTTTATATTACTTAAATACTACAGTAGTGGGGATAAAAAGCTCCAAGCCAATATGTTGCATTCCTAGTCCTGGGTCAGATTATGATCTGACTGGCACAAGCCTAGCTTGTATTAAATGTGATAGCTTCCTGTTTTCAATTTCTCATGGCTACTTATTATGATTAAAACTAAATACATTTTGATTTATGATAATGCACTTTAAAAACAAGTCAAAATAGAGGAATGTATTCTATTTTCATTGATCCATACTGAGATGTTCAGAATAACTTGAATCACTTCTAGTCTGAAGAATTTACTCCTGGAAAATTAACAACTGATCACTAAAAAGCCTGGTCTAGAAGAGGCACAGCACGGTCTGAACAAGATACCTCTCTTGTTCTTCAAAACACTCTATTCCCAAATCTCTCACGTTTTGCACATGCCTTCTAAGATAACAGGTGCACATTTGCCATAAGCAGCACTCCTTGCTGTTGGGAAGGATACACAACCAATCAGTTTGGGTATCCTCTGGCCAAAATTCCACTAGCACAACTGAAGTCCAGCTTTACCTCAAGTCTGGTTTTATTGTCCTATGCCAGCTAGGATGTCTCAAGACTGGGTTGCAAACAAGCATACTGCTTCCTGCATCCCATCAATTAAAAGTTACATGCAGTGTGCTTATTATACCTAGTACAGAAATGCCAGGAAACAGTTTGTTCCCTTTAACTCACTCCCTTAAGCTAGGGGCCCCCAACCCCCAGTCTGTGGACTGGCACTGGTCTGCGGTATGCCAGAAACTGGGTCGTGCAAACAAGAGAAGCCCCATCTGCAGGATGCAGGCAGCACCTGAAACCATGCCCCCCTCCTCTCTGCAGAAAAACTTCTCTCCATGGAACCAGTTCCTGATACCCAAAAGGTTGGGGGCTGCTGCCTTAAACCATTGTAAACTTAATTGTAAAAGAGGAACAAAAATGATCCTAAAATCCCATTGGATTGATATAGGCCTCTTTATGTATTGTAGCCAACCAGTGGAAAAGAAAAGTGCTATAATATATTCAGGACCCACTCAAAAATAACATATGGTTTCATTCTTTCCTTGACAGGCACGTGGCCCGAAGGGGATCTGTAAGTTCCGCTACCGTTCATTAGAAGGCCTGACGTCACTAGGACCCTCCCAATAATCAGCCTCGTTGCCAAGCACAGATACCATTGTCATTATCCAGCTGGTGGAGATGGGTTGTGTCCTCTAGTTCATAATCAGACGTGTATGATGGGAATCCTGTAGAATCTGAGAAGCGGGCAGGAGGGGTGGTTTCTAAAGCTCCTCCGCCTGATGGCAGCTCGGGTGGATCATTCCACAATGTTGGGATAGGTCCTTGTGAGTATTCTGCTGGAGAAAAACATGCAAGTCATTTAGTCTTTTGGAAATCCAGAGCAGGCCAAAACCTGTGCTAAAAAGTGCCAGTACAGCTGAGCGTTAACAAGTAGACAAAGCAGAAAGGAAGTTTTTCTGAATTTCTCCAAGGGAATAAGGTCTTCTCTAAAAGAATACTTTCTTAAGGTAGATGTCTCCTTTAGCAGCCCTAGTAGCATAGTTGCAGAAAAAGGCCCAAGTGAGGACTCTCCTGATGAGGCTTTCACTGGATTAAAACAAAAAACAAAAAAACAAAACAAAACGAAGCTGAAAATTTGCTCTGCCTGTCAGTCTTAAACCACACAAACTGCTGCGAAAAATAGAGCACTGCCCTCTGCTGCTTAAAGTCTGAAAGGCTGTAAGTAACTCAGCAGCTGGTGTGCAGATGATTTTTTTCATAGGCAAGAAGGCTAGATAGGAGAGAGAGAGAGAGAGAGAGAGAGATTTGAAGGGGAAAACATGGCTGATGTTTGGATTTTTGAACAATATTTTCTAGAATTTTTATGTCCTTTAAATTTCCATATATTTTGGTTTTATCTTAATTTTATATCACATGATGTGGACTATTTCAAGAGATTAGAATTAGCAAACAAATATATTTATTTTTAATAATTAAATAGTAATCTATGTAATAAATAATGCCTTGCAACTTTACAAAATAAATCTTTGTTAACTGGAAAGCTATAATAAAAAATATCGAATTTTAAACCCTTCTTTAAAATGGGAAGGATAAATTTCTTAACTTTTTATAGTGATCAGTGGAATGGGATCAAATTCCATGTTTTTCTCTTTGACTCATCTTGGTATCTTAGTTTGCCCAAGCAGAGGAGGAGTGAATTCTGGTCATTATTCTGTTTTGCATGCACAAGCCCACCCCCCTCCCCCCAATGTAGACTTTCTCAAATTTACTTGTCAGCCTCAAAAGGCATGCAACCAGAGTAGTTTTTAAAATCCACAAGCTGCATTTAGTTAAAATTTTAGATAGCATGTAGAAGACAAGTAAGGATATATAAACTGGAAACTATCAAATGTATATGTCAGATCAGATTGAGGCATCCGATTCAAATAATTTAGAAAATATCTTCCCCATCCCAACAAACAAAGGCCAATAAAAATAGGCATCATATTAAGGAAATACTTTTCAATTTTTTGTGAGCACATGCTGTAATTAATAGCAAACCTGAGCATAATTCTTATAATGGAATGATTAAGAACACCTAAAAAGAGGCCTATAAAAAAGAACACAAAAATTTTTTAAAACAAATATATATAAAAACTAAAAAATATTGTGGCTCTAGGTATCTTTAATTTGTTGCCAGAGTGTGTCAGCTTTTCACACAATTTGCTAGACACTCTACTGACTGTCCTCCTGAGGTGGCTTATCTGAGTTTCTAAGAAAACACATCAAATAGCCACATAAGGTTTTGCACAGCTTCATTACAAGTAATAACTGATTACATGACGTAGACATGGTAGGAAAAATGCATATTCCTACTTACAAATGATACGGACATATATGCTGGAAAAAAGTATTTAAGTAACAATGCAATAATTGCACTGGGAAGATAGGGAAATAGAGCTCTGTAGAGAGGTAGAATGAATGGCAAAATGCCATTTGCAGCACTGAACGTTTCTGGGAATAATATAAATATATTTTAGAATAATATATTATAGTGACTTTCAACTGGTCCTCACAGTAATGTGCATGACAGCATCCCTGTGATCATGTGATCAACATTCAGGTGGTAAGCAACTGCAATGTGGCCATTAGCTGAGGACTATTTCTATTTTGAGGCTAAACATTGTTTTTATTGTGTTTTGCACCATAAAGACAAAAGGCAATGCTTGTATTAGCCCTTTCTGCTGGGAATTGAAATCAAACATTTTGGAGGGTATCAGGCTGGGGACAGTTGGCATAAGGGGAAGCAACATTTTCAGGAATGGCCATCGTAGATAACAACTTCAATCTCAGTTCAGGATCTGCAGTGGGAATTAATTTTCACTGCAGGGTTTCTGAACACAAACCGTTGTTTCTGGTTAATGACCTGCAGTGTTTATTGGCTGTGCTAATCAGGCATGTCTGATCTTTGCTTTCTTGGAGAACTCAAATGAAACCAAAGAGATGGTGACACAAATTTCTAATGACATGTCCAGTTCTTGTTCAATGCTGCTTCAATTCTCCAAAGAACTTAAGAAATCTGATGTATCTCCATGCAAAAGCTCATGGAGTTTTGTCCCCATAGCTTTTGATTTGCTATATTAGATATACAATAATATTCAGTTTGATTTGATTTGCCCTCTGAAAGCCGTTGTTTGCCGATAATGTACAATTTGAAAAAGCTCATTAGGAAAAAAAAATGCAAAGGAAAGCCAGCTGGCCCATAGAGATGGCAAGCACTGAGTACAGTGGTGGGCTTAATGAAACATCTACCCTTACATTCTCTCCCCTCCTTGCAATGAGAGCTTGCCTTGGATACAGCAGTTCAACTACCAATCAAGGCAGGTGACAAAGTGCTGGAGCTAGGGAAGACTGGGGCAGAGTCTCCTCCCCATTTGCAATTATGAGGTGAGGTTCCAAGAAAATTACATTTTCTTTGATGCTGCAACTCATGTCCATTCCACCCCCACCCCAAGCTTCCCTGGAGAAACTGAAAAGCCATTTGTGTTTATATATGGGTAGACCCAGAAGGCAGGAATCAAAGCTCATTTTGTTAGGCAGCTTGAAACAGAGGCCCTAGCAAGAACTGGAGACATTCTACAGGGCCCTGTTGAAGCACTGGAAATATCACACCCAGCTGTAAACTGGATCCACCCTTCAGAACTGCCTAATCATGTAACAAAACCTCTGTAGAAATGAAGCCTGGACCAAAGGACTGCAGGAGTAGCCAAGGAGCATCAACAAAGCAGGAAGACAGCCTCGATTTGTGTGGGGGTGCACATTTACATTTAGACAAACAGATCCTTCCATAGGGTTACGTTAGTCGATCAATAGAATTGCACCGAACAAGAGGGAAGGAAGGAAGGAAGGAAGGAAGGAAGGAAGGAAGGAAGGAAGGAAGGAAGGAAGGAAGGAAGGAAGGAAGGAAGGCCAAATCATTGTCCTATTTTTTTAGGAATTGCTTAATATGATACTAAAACACAATCCACTTTCAGTTGTTAAGATATAAAAGTTCACTAGCAAAAAGTCTCCTTTGACAGTACAAGTAATTGTTGGGAAAGCCACATGGCTGTATTTCAATCTATCCTAGCGAGATGGTCCATATGCAGGACTTTGCCCTGGCTAGCCTGAATTTACAGAGATATATGGACATGCCAAAAAGATCTCTTTAAAATTATGTAGCCCTTCCAGTTACTTAGTCACTGGAGTACATATGATGGTCAGGAAGGACCCGTTTCTCTATGCCACTACTAATGAATGGCCACTTGGAGGTGATGTGAAGGAATTGTGGCCTTGTGCTTTGAAAGAACCTATTTTCTGCAGTATATCAAACTCCAATGTTGGTGTATTTTAGACATATTTTAAAAAGCTACCTTCTTATGTTAGTCTTATGTTAGTCCCATGCCTCCTCAGTCAATAACTCCACCAGCAATTCTATTCTAATAAACGTTTTTCATTTCATTTTGTTTTGCTTTGCAATTTTTATAACATTTTATACATTGCTTAAGGGTCTTCCTCTTATGTTTAAGGGCAAATCCAGTCCTGTAACTGTAAAAATGATAAAATAGTAACTGTAATCATCTACAGCCCTCAACATCACCACCACCCATTTTTTAGGGCAGGCCTTTTGCATCCAGCACCTCAGAAGTTTATTTGCTTAAATAATGAAGAGCAGGCCAGAACAATTTCATATGTGAAAAGGCGTAGCTACGCTGTTGCATGCAACATGAAGCACAAATTATAAGTATGTTTTTCCAGATGGCAGTTTGTTTCTGTATTGTGAGCCAATGATCATAACTGGGGTGAGAGGTACCGTAGAAGTGAGGGAATTCTTCCTTTGCTGCTTAATAAAGCTGCAATTTTATTACTTTCTTACTTGGGATTAAGCTTAATGGAATTCACATTGGAATAGTCACATGCAAGATTACATTAGGTAAATAATAATTTAGCTAAACTTTTCATACAAAAGCTTGCTCCCGAGAATGGTTTTACTGAGTTGGGGCAGTGGGGGTGGGGGTGGAGGGTGTTTGTAGTTGGAAGAGCCAGCCCATTGAGTAATATGTTTCTTACTGAATTTAGAGTTACTGTATATACACACCGGCCTAGGAATATATCCCAGTCCATCTAGTAAGACTCATAAGTAACGTACTGACAGAGAGTTTTTTTTCAACTGATGTTCTTGCTAACTTCTAAGCAAACAAACGTCAATTGGATAACTTTCCTTATTATCTACTCCACTCACTTAATCAAAATTGATACATGTCCCTTGAAATATTTGCAGAATTGGATGGTAAAAGCTACATTTCAAAGTGCAAACTTTAAAGGAACATAAGAAACTATCATTTGGATGCCTTGTTTGATTAAACCTGCACAAAGTCGAAAGCTAGTTTGGCGTACTGGTTAAAGCAGCTGGATTAAAAACTGGAAGGCTATGAGTTCTACTCCTGATTCAGGCACAACTGGATGACCTTGGAACATTATTTCCCTTCAATCCCCAGAAGGAGGAAAAGGCAAAACTGTTTTTGAAAATTTTGCTAAGAACAATGGCATGGATTTGTCCAGGCAGTTACCAAGAGTCAATAATGACTGGAAGGCACACAAAAAACACGAAACAAAACTCATCCCCAATAGATCATCTCATTAGAATCTGAGAGAAACAATCCTGCCCTGGAAGAAAAGACAGGAGCAAAACAATTTTGTTGTGCTATGCAGAGCACCTCGAAATTACCAGGTCCCTTCTGAGTTTGAAATATTGGCAGCTATGAAATTTATGATGCGGAATTGGTCATCTCCATCCCACTAAACATTCTGATATAGGATTGTCTCATTTGAGCATTAGACAGGAATTTGAAGTAACTGTAATAGCAATACTGTTTTAATGCAGAGTGCTTTGAATTATTTTTAGCTTTCTTCAGCTTTACTGATACAGGAAAAAAGTGGCGATGGTAGTTAGGAAAAAGGATTGATTGGTTTTGAAAAAGATAGGTCTGCTGAATTTAAATATACAAAATATACAAATATACAAAAAATGAGCTTTTGCTTAGAAGGGCACAATGAGAATTGGGATTGTGTCTTCTCAGAATCAAGAATACAACTCTCTGCACACATTAACCTCACTTATTTTCAGGCAACACTATGCCTGTTTACTTCAAGCTAGCCCTTATTAGCCCAAAGAAAATGGATAATACAACTATTATTTTATTATTTGCTTTCTCTTTATATACTTGTGACTGAGCAATGGAAAAACTGCACAGGCACTTGATTAAACTACTTCCATGTTTCCTTTGGGGCTGACTGGAATATCTCCTTGCTCAGCTTGGATGACTCTGCTTCAGAAAGCTGAGCAATCAACACAGAAAACCAGGGACCAAAATGCTCTTGGAAACCAACAGTGGGCTGTCTGGATCCAGGTAGCCATCATGGGCATGTGGCCAGTATGTGGATGAATGAAGCCCTTCTTCAGAGGCACAAGGGAAGACTGTGGTGCAGTTCTGAGTCCTGGGTCAGCAGAGGCTGAACGTTAAACACAACTTGTTTACAAAAAGTCTGTCTAAAATGCCCATCTAGACATACCACCACGATGGCCCTACCCCTTCCATCATTCTGTTTGAGCTTGGCAGCATTCCCCCTTGCCCCCCACAACCAAGCTGAAAAAATTCATTTCAAAAAACCCCCACAATGGGCAAAAAGTAATCTTTGTAATACATACTATACAGGTAGTCCTCAACTTATAACCACAATTGAGCCCAAAATTTATGTTGCTGAGAAATTTGTTAAGTGAGTTTTGCCCCATTTTAAAACTTTGTTAAGTGAATCACTGCAGTTCTTAAATTAGAAACACTGTTGTTAAGTGAATCTGGTTTCCCCTTTGACTTTGCTTGTTGGAAGGTCATAAAAGAGGATAACGTGAGTCTAGGACACTGCAACAGTCATAAATGTGAGTCAGTTGTCAAGCATCCAAATGTAAATCAAGAGACCATGGGGATGCGGCAATGGTCATAAGTGTGAAAATGTTTACAAGTCACATTTTTCAGGGCCA
The DNA here is from genome assembly GCA_032468155.1 of Oxyrhabdium leporinum. Classification (NCBI taxonomy): domain Eukaryota; kingdom Metazoa; phylum Chordata; class Lepidosauria; order Squamata; family Cyclocoridae; genus Oxyrhabdium; species Oxyrhabdium leporinum. Next base: position 27,639 of record JANHFL010001034.1, read on the forward strand.
TTGTAACTTTGAACGGTCACTAAATGAACTATCGTAAGTCAAGGACTATCTGTATAACCTAATTAAACTGATTATTACTACTGATCATTGTTCAAAACTCCCTGCAGATGTGCACTGGTGAGGTCACATGCTTCAGTTACAAGTACACATGAATTGAAATTAGTTAAAAACAGCCAGTTGGTAAATGCTTGCTAATTATATTACTATATTCAAATGCTGCATGAACAAAATAAAACAGAAAAACTAGACACATTAATTTATTCCCCCAGAAATAGAAATATTTTCCATTTGGCTGTGGAATCTTGTATGCAGTATTAAAACCTACAGCATGCAGGAAAAAATGTAGAGCAGATCATAAAGCGATCAGCATAAGTATCTTGAAAACAATGCAGTTACTTGCCAGAACTTAACCCAGATTTATAAAAAGCAACACTTGCCAGATTAGCTTGATCTGTTTTTTTCTTAGATAATTTTAAGATCCGTTACACATATTTCAGCATACAATTTCACACACACAAAATATGTTGATTACAAATTTCCATCAACTCCTGATTGATCTTGATTGGGTTTAGAAACTAAAAAAGGACTTAAACTTAATCAAAAGACCACCGTAAATATAAAGGCTATCAGCTAGTTAAAAAGCATCCTGAATGAAGGCAATGACAAGCCATGCCCATATTGTTGCAAAGAAAATTCATGCTTATTCTCCTTTAGTGGGAGTTGAGAGTAAATCAGGGTGTCTTTTCCTTAACAGAAACAAACAAAAAACTTTCTTCTTGAGTGTCTTCTAAATTTTATTACTTCAAAAGTAAATCCTCATTCATTTTTTTCTTCTGCTGGTCTCCAGTTTTTAGAAACTGCCTGGGCAAGTCCCTGCAGTTTTCTTGGCAAGGTTTTTCAGAATTGATTTACCATTGCCTCCTTCCAAAGGCTGAGAAAAAATGACTGGCCCCAGTAATGTAACTAGGTTTATGCCTAAAATGGGACTAAATTCAGTCTCATGGTTTCTAGCCCGATGCCTTAACTACTACATCAAATTGGCTCCCATTTATTATCATACCATTATCAAATCTTTAAGAGACATTTTGCAAACAACTTTGTTTTGTTTTTTTAAAATGTCAAAATTTTACAGAAATGAGTTTTTTGTGTATTTAATTTCTTATGTGAAAAACAGACATTAGTCTTCTTTGCTGTTTAATAGGAAACTGTTCAACTTTTAAGAGATCTAAAAATAGCAAGACAAATGTACAGTGCTGAATAAAAAACTGAGAAGCTTAACATCTGCCGAGCTTTGAATCCAAATGACAGAAAAAAGATACATCACTTAATATATATTTACTATGATATTCTGAAACCTTTTCCACTTCCATATTCTTCTCCCACTTGTACTTGTAACTGAAATAACATTTATTTCCAGAAATATCTGCACAGCGTAAATTTTTTGCACTGGATGGAGAACCTTGCAATCAGTGTCTGCATCAAAATTCTTCTCTAGTATACAAGAAGCGGCAAGTGACTATGGGTCAGTGGTACAATGCATATTCTTTTATTGAAGATTCTAGGTGCGATTCCCACCAAATAGTCCAAGTAAAGAAATTTCAAACATCAGTGCAAGAACATATTTTTGTCTGAAATCTCTGAGAACTACGTACTTAAAATGGGACAGAAACAAGGGACAGAGTGAGCACTAAAAGAGAGTTCTCTGAACATGAGTATTCATTTTGCTTGGAGGAATATTTTACGTATCCTCAATGTTTTCAGCAGTTCTATTGGTTCATGGTTAAGATCTGAATGTACCGTATATTCTATACTGCATTTGTTTTCCAGCACACACACACACACATACACACACACTGCCATACTAACACTTTTTATAGTAATATCTGTTCCTGTAAATTTTTATAATACTGAATCTCACTAATATTTGAATTATAATTTCATAGTACTGCGCAAATTGGAGAAATTAACCCATCCACAAATCAGTTCCGCAATCTGTTATTCAAACTAAACATCCTGTAATACATCTATCATAAATTCATAATTCTTTCTACTAACCACATGGAGATAAAACTCCTCAGAATGTCACAGAAACTTAATGTGGCTCATACATCTTACTCCAACAATTTTTTTACATTTCAGAAAACGCTATCACTCTCATCTTCACACATACAGAATTAAAAACTTCCATTAAAATGGAATAATTCCCAGTGTAAAATTATAGCCCAAACCATGTCCCGTGTTTATGACTTTTTCTGAACACACTCAAGTTAACTGTATCAATAAAGATTTACGTTCCAGCCTCTTCATCAAGCTGAATTATGTTCCAGCTGACCAAACTGAAACTAATTACGCCTTACTGTCATAAACATGTAAGTTTTAATCTCATCCAAGTTTTTATAATTATAACATGTTAGTTATCCATATACTGCCTTTATGGGGAAAAATAGAATTCTGAGAATGCACGGGGAAAGGGAAAGGGAAAAATGCTATTTGAATTATATTGGCCACAAGAAATTCAACTTACCAGTTTTTACAAAAGAGATCAGGACTCCAGACAGTGTCAGTAGGATGAGATGAAATGTCTTGGTACGGGGCATTGCCTCTTCAAAAAGTGAGATGCTTCTGGGAATGCTCAAATTCTCTAAATTCTTAATCAGGAATCAATTTTCTGAAGCTAAATCAAAAACTTGTCCAGTCAGTTCTCTCTACACATGTAGAAATATACATAAGCAGAAGGGCAAATACTCTACAGCCTCATTTACGCAAGCAGCCTGGCTGATTAACTGATTTAAGCCAGAAGGCAGTTCCACCTTCAAAACAATTTTGTCTTATTTCTCCACCCCCAAGTTCTACTGTTGGCCCTTGGAAACTCAATCCTCCCCCAACAGAGCAAGACATACATTAATTGACAGTTAACTGCAAAACCCCAAAGGCTGCACTAGGCTTCCAATAACTGGACTACATATTTTAAGTTTAGGATAGCAATGAATAACCCTATTCATTAAACAGTTCTATACTTAAAATAGACAAGTTTGCATAGGGTGTGAGAGTGCAAAACAGAAGGATACCAATACATGTTTAAAGTAACAGATGTTGGAAGTTTCTGAATTCGTTATCTACCAATTCTTGATTGAGTTTAAAATATATCCCAGGTATCAGATCCATGTTTATTAACCATTCTCCGATTTAAATTCCAGACATATCATGGAAGATCTTTTCCTGTTTGCTAAGGGATGATGGAATTTATTTAACCTGAAATCATATACATGAGGGATATCTGAATCTTCCAGAAATGTTCAATGCCTTGAAAAGCCTGAATCCTTATGTTCAAATATATATCAGAAAGTATTTTTGAATAAATTAAAGATAGAAGTCAAATTTTCATTAGGAAGAAAATCGCTCCAGCATACTTATTTACATGAGCACTTAGAAAATCGGCTAAAATCAGTTAGGCAATTGAAATTATTAGCAGCAATTTTACATTCAAACTGAATGACTTTTGTTTAGGTCAATTTACTAGAAAAAGTATGCATTTTTCAAATAACTTAGTTTCATTCCAGTGAGTTTTTATTTTTGATAAAAGTGTGAAAAATTATTTTAAGAACCAATACCCATCCTTGATCTAACTTCAGTGTATAGGATTCAGTTTTGAAAAGTGGATTGTTGTAAATTGTTATAGAAGCACAATGGTAGTTTTTAAATAAATGTTTCATTTTCTATTTATTCCTATTAAAGGCCAATGATAAGAGTTCCATTTGAGTTTTTCTAGGCATTTTACTTATATTATTAAATATATTACAATTATATTTCTTTCCCTTGCAAATTGTGCGTGTCAGCCCCAGTTCAATAGCCAAAGTACTACATTGTACTAATGGTCAAATGATAAAATTACTATGTGAATTACCTTCATATGAATTTAAATTACTTCTTATTGAATCATAATTTATATCAGTATGCATATAAAAGCTTGATAATTTTGCAAGGAAAAACTTCACTGTGTTTCTGTAGTCAGTCTGAAATCCAAGGCTAAGATCCTTCTGCCACTTGGGTCACTCAAACCGTTCTGATTCAAATTATTTCATGTGAAACTGCAACTTTTCCATTTCATATGTAAAACTACTGTTTCAAGCATTTTGGAAGTGCTTTGGATTTGAAACACTTCCAAAATCCTCAAAACAGTCTGTTTTGAACTCACAAGGTTTCAGTCAAAAATTTTCCACATCTCCAACTGCCATATTTGTTTCCCTGGCAAATACTCTCTTTTATTCACACCTGACCTTCCACAAGTAAAAAAAATGTGAAAAGATGTTATTACTTGGCACCAAAGATAGACAACAGTTGGCCTAGCATAGGTTGCCATTACTGTATGTTCGTTTGGTGAACTGATATTTAGAAAGATAATATATAAACTTATTTGGTATATTGGAACAAAGTGGCTTATAAAATAAAAAAAAAATGTAAAGAGATAAACAGTAGCAGCAAAAATCATAGCACATCCTACAATGCCATCATCTGAACACCTGTGATCTGGAGCATTATCCCTTTTTACAGCAAGGTAATACTTCTGAAATGAGTTGCATTAAAACTAGTTAAATGACCCAGCACCATTGAACATTGTAAATTGAAATACTACTTAACAGTTGTATCACATTTCCCAGGATTATTATTCTAGAGGGTCTCAGTTCAAAACTCAGTTTGTACCTGTTAAGGGAGAAAGCTGCCTGTGTGATGATCATTATGTTAAGGTAATTAATTGGCATTTGGATAAATGTAACTATCAGTATTAATTCTGCAGATAATTGACTTTAAACATTAAAATCTGTCCAAACTAAAATTCGAAAAGCTTGTAATAAATCACAGCTTATGACAGTCTTATCCATTATAGAACAAGAAGAGTTCAAGTTGCAAAAATCAATTTTTTACCAGAATCTTGAGATCACCAACTACAAATGGTGGCTCAAAGAAAATAGATAATTATTTATTAAATTATTAATATCATTTAGTTCTAATCCTACTTATTTTACATCTTTTAAATGTGCTATATTTTAATGGCCTATTTTATGCCTATTTTACTTGCTCAGTATTGAATGTTATACGTCTATATCAGGGGTGTCAAACTCGCATCGTCACAGCAGCGTCCCGTGACGGATCAGGACTTTTTTCCCCTTCACGAAACCAGGCGGGAACGGGGCCAGCACGTGATGCATCTGGCCCGCGGGCCACGAGTTTGACACTCCTGGTCTATGTTTGTAGGTGCTTCTGACATGAATAAAGAAAATTATTTACTGGACTTCATAGGTTCATATAGTTGAATATTTTGCATAGATAAGTATCAGTTTATTCTGTCTAATTTAAGTCTGAGATCTTTGTCAATAAACTGCAAATCAGTCAGGTTCTATTTAGAGATCTCAATCTGTCATCCATCTTTCCATAAATTACAAGATTATACAAAATAAAGGGTATTATTATTAGTAGTAGTAGTAGTAGTAGTATAGTAGTAGTAGTATTCAAATAAGGCAGTTGTTTCCTGAGCTTCAAATTTTACCCATGCCAATTTTTACTAAAATTAATTCAATTTAGAACTGGCTTCTTATATACTCAGAATTGTTTGTATACACGTTCTTGGATTAGCAAACCGATCTAAGATAAGGACTGCATCACTATTTAGATAATTTATTTATATCTTACTTTTTAAAAAACTGAGACTTATGCGAAGATAGCGATTCAAAACACTTATTTGGAAGTAAGTCTCATAAAATTTAATAGGACTTACTTTTGAGATGGAGATGCACAGAACTGTTCTACAGGGCTCTATAAAAATATTCAGTTACAGTAATTTAGAGAAAGGGAAGTGGAAATTCTAAAACGTTTATACAAAATTTGAAACATAATGTTTCCTTAACTCATCCCAAAACAACTATTGAAATCTAGCACAAAAACTAAGTGTTAAGGAGTGTAGACTTAAGTGTTAAGTCTACATTCAAGAGTCACATAAAATCACCTATTTTCCCAAAAGACAGCATATTTTACAAGTAGATAAAGAGAGCCTTTTTTATTTTGGAAAAAACAACAACAACCCACTGTTGATACAGTACTTGCTGTTTTGATCACACTGGCTTATTAAAGTCTCTATTCTAGATGTTTACAACTGTAAAAGGAACTGCCCAGACTTGGTCTCTTGCATAAACAAAACAAGAGTGTGAATAAGTGAATGTCTTCAAATGGAAAAAAGTGAAGAGTGAATCTTTGTCAAACATTTGCAGCCTTGATGTTTATTTCCACCTCTAAAATTATCAAGTAGAAAAACCAGCAACATTCCTCTAGGATTACAAAATAAAGCAACTGCTGTCCCTCCAACTCCTGTGTACTTGCTTGTCAATTAAGCAAATGGGTATCTGTAGCACTTCAAGGCTGAGTTTAGCACTACAAAAGATTACCAAAACTGGCTTTGACAAAAGCAAACAATATGTGCAATAATACAACCAGGTTTTATTTTTTTTTCAGACTTCTTGTTTCCCCCCCCCCATCTTATTATGTAGAGTTCAGAGGGAATTTAAAGATCTGTTGTAAACATAACTACCCCCTCTCCCTGCTTCATAAGTGTACAAAGTAAAGGAGAGATGATTTGTGACAGGTTTCTCTGTGCTAGTAGATGCAAAACTATTTACAAGTCTACAACCATCTCTATACAGTTATTGTACAAATTGGCATTTGAAAGGTGAGGAAGGGAGAGGAAAATCAATTGAAATAAAAATTAAAGCAACTTCGGTTGTTTTCTTCAGGTGATGTCAAAAAATAATCTTCACACAGCAACTTCACTGCGCAAGTGGGAGATTGGGATGGGGGACAAGGGTGGAGGTACCTAAGTGCACTGAATTCTGGAATATAACTGGGAGAAGATGGATGGTATAAATATGGGCATCGTGAAAGTAATGGCAGTGTACTATGTAATAAAAACCAGCACACTGCATTTTATTCATTTGATTTTTTTTACAAACATAGACACTGCCAATGCTCAAATTCCTTGTGTCATTTATTTTTCTTTGAAGACGACATCTCCTGTTCCTTGGCATAATGCTGCTGCAGAACTTACAAAATCCTGAATCACCATCATTATGTAACCAGATGAAAATCTGCTACATTTCATGCTTCAAAGGTAGTGTCAAATCCTCATACAAAGCCAACTGATGAACATACATATGGTAAAGATCCTATGTGTCTCTGAAACGAGACAAATTCACAGCAGAAGGGTCCAAAATAACTGGCCCAATCACAATGGAGGAAAGAGAATTACAGGAGAAATTCAGCCTGAAGTGCCTCCTCCCACAACTTGAGCCCCCAATTGTTCAAGAAGGCTGGATGCACCAAAGCCTGAACTCAAGTAGCGTTGACACCACCACTTAATGAAGACAGACTTGAGCTTCCCCAAATGCAATGTGCTGAAGATAGGCTGACAGGGATGTGCAATGCCAGACCAATCCAAGCTGAATGCTGCCCACCACAAAAAATTTCTGCTGTTGGCAGTTTTACAGTTAATTTATGAATACACCTCCTGACACTGGAAGGCATGGAAGTCAGTATCTGCATGGTATTTTGGTTCTGAATGACATCTGTTAACCATGAGCTCTCCACCATGATTGCACAGGCTTATTGTTGTGAAAGTAATGACAGAAGGGAAGGAAGCTACCATATGTAGACCTCCAGATGGCTTTCCAAATAGCTTGGGAGAAAAAAAAATCACTCACAGTGCTTTGAATTCAACCTCTTGAATAAATCTTCTTTTCTGTCTACCCAGTACAAAAAAACAAGGACTAAAATAAATGAAGGTGGCTGTGCAATCCTGGGCAGAAAGCATTTGTTGAAGCTAAAAACAGCAGCCTGAGATGATTGATTCTGTAATCCATTTGCAAGGCAAAGATGACAGCAGTGAAGAGAAAGGACTCTGTCCGGCAGTGGAGAATGCATGGTTAACAGACACTGGAAAAGCCAGATGAGTGGTATTTACTCAGTAGTCATCCAAAGTCTCTATTTCTCCCATATTGAGCCGTTCTGATGAAGCATTGACTGAGAAACCTGAAAAAGACAGATCCAAGTTTATCAGTTCACAGATGAATTATATTTCATAGTTGCCAATTTAAATGTAATTAAACAACCATACAAAATTATAGATAGTAGTTAAGAAAAAAAACTTTCTAATATATCAGTTCAGTACTTTTAAAACATTAATTTATATAATAAAAGTATTAATGAAGAATTCTCGATAATCACATATTTTATTAAAAAAATACATACCCACTATACATAAAAAAATACATAAACGCTATCTACTGTTTCTTAGGAATCTAACAAATCAACGGAATGGAGTATATAAAATTTAAATGTACAGATATGTACATAAAACTTTAGCATCTGTTTTCTTGCATATATCTGATTGCAGAACTAATAAATTAATCTGGGGAGCAAACTCTGGGGACTAAAAGTGTGTTGACTGATAAATAAAACTGCAATCCCAAGAGGAGAAAAAATAGTTATCACCAACTCTTCTACCTTAGTTTCTATGTTCTCTGTGGGACTCCATTTATTTAACATACCATATTAAAATTTCTGGTTTATTCCAGAAAAATGTGCAAGAGAGAAATGATGTTACATTGCAAGAGCCAGTCTGATGTGATGAAGGATTCAGGCTAGAAACTGGGAAATCATGGGTTCTGGTCCTGCCTTAGGTACAAAGACTCCTGGATAATTTTAGGCCAGTTGCTCCCCCTCAGCTCTAGGAAGGAGGAAGCAGCAAACTACTTCCAAAAAGCTTTGCCAAGAAAACTGCAAGGATTAATCTAGGCAGCTGTCAGAAGTTAAGGCTGACTTGAAGGCACACCAATGTTACAAACTAACTCTAATTTGAAGGTTCTAAAACTCACCTAACAAGCTTGGATCTGCACGAACCATTTTTTGTTTCTTCTTCTTTTTGCCACTCTGCACTGTTTCAAAACTGGACTGCTGATTGTTGCTCTGATTAGTTTGAAAGACTGTATGCAAAGAACTATGGTTCATCCCCCATACAGGATCCTGGAAATAAAGGGCATATTTTAAGATACAATTAAGCTTTGTGTACTTGCTTAACCATTCCCCCTAGGAATTGTAGGAATGTATCAGAAGATATATTCATATACTGTTACCTGATATTTTCCATGTGACCATGGTTTATTCCATTTACATTTTATCTACATACAGTTTTAAGAAAAGCTTCAAGATGAATAGTTTATATATTAATACATCCATACTCAAACATGCTCTCCTTTTTAGGAATAATTTCACATCTATCTGATGCATTTTTTCCTCTGCCCGAGTAATATCTACTTCTGACTTGGAAATATTTCCCCAAAACAGAAATATGAACCTGCTGCTGCCGTTGTTGGTTGGCTTTTTGTTTGGCACGGCGCTCAAGAAACTGCTTGGCAAATTCCTTGGCTTCAAGAGTGTCCCCAAGATAAGCTCTGATGTAATCATGAACCTCATAAGAAGATTCCACTTCTTTCAGGAAAGAAACAAATGTGGGAACTAGAAGAAGAGAGATTCAACTGTGAGAACTCTGTAAAGAATGCAATGCAATGGACAAGAGCTTTCCAGTATCAACTATTTGATACATTTCTTTAAAAACTTTATGTAAAACAAAATTATTTCTGCTTGAAATAAAATTAAAAAAACAAAAAACGTTTCCTATCGTCACTGAATTACTTGCTAATGAAAACAACAAACAGGCTACTCCTACTTCATTTAATTTTTCAGCAATGCAGTAAGTCCGAAGCTAAGATCTACGATTCAACAATGTAAGTGGTATCATGCAGCACAATTTATGTATCCACTCAAGAATATTGGGCAATGAGTATTAGATCTTCTATAATTTTCTCGTATTTATTTATACTACAAAACAGTATGGATTTAGAATGCAACTATGATACAATTTCTTGTAATATGTGGTAGCATGCATGGTATATATTGTAAGATGCTTGTACCTTTTACTACTGCTTACCATCCAAGTTGTTAGCTGTGTTGAGTGTATGAAGCATTTGTTCACACCACTGAGTGAATCCATCCTGAGGTTTATTAACTCCCTGAAACAATTTCAATAACTTTTCTTCTTCTTCTACCTTCTTATTATGCCTGCTTGTAACACCTATAGATTTACTGGGACAAAGAAAAACACGATCACTGCAGAGTATAAGGAAGAGATGTAGATTGCCAGGAACAGTATAGGAAGTATGGAAGTCTAGAAACCAGAAAACTCCAGCAATCTGTCAATTATATAAAACAATCATAGGGGTGTACAATGAAGTATAATCTTAATAGATGCAGCCAGCTGGACTCACTATCCATTTGCTCCTACTCATACTTACTTGGCTCCATACTGGGCTGGACTATCCTTCCCAACCTGTTCAATGACTACATTCCATCTTTCTATCCTAAAAAATACGTGTCACAGGGAAGTGGTCATGGCAAAAGTCTTGCCCTGTGTGCATCATTCTGGATATTTCTGGACCTAACATATATGCTAGAGTAGGTTGTAAGCCACCCACAGTTCAGTATTAAGATGGGTGGCTATACCATGTTTTAGAGGAAGGCAGGCAGGCAGGCAGGCAATGCCATGCTAGAAACCAGGAAAATGTGAATTCTAGTCCCATCTTAGTCATGAAGGCTATGAGGAAGGCATTGGACCAGTACTCTCTCTTAGCCCAAATCACCTGACAGGGTTGGTTGTTGGGAGGAAAATGGGAAGAGGAAGGAGTATAAGGAATGTTCTCTGCCTTGAGTTATTTATAAACATAATACAGGTAGAATAAATCAATTATTTTTTTAAAAGCCAGACTTAGCTTTTGGAAACGCATATATCACTCCAGTTCTTCTTAAAACAAAGCTGGATAGCCCATTGCATGTAACGGCCTTTTACCCTGCCTACTACTTTTACCAGTTATTTATACCAGCTAACCTAAAATATGATGAAATAAGCAATCCTGGTTATGCTGTGGTTTGATAGAAAACTTTCATCCACTGAACAGTTTATAAGAAATGCTGTAGGCTTTGGCATTGTCTAACAGAAGAAAGAAAAATTCAACCACACACATTCTTACCTGATGCTAGCATTGTTCTTGTTTTTATTAGTTGCATTACGAGGGCCCACTTCTTTGATTGCATCATCCCAGAATCCCATGTTTGATTTTTTTGTATCAGCATTACTCCAAATACTACTGACAAGGTCTGATGCCCACTGGCTGCTAGGATTTGTGCTTAGAGAGCCCCATACTGAACTGCCAATGCTGGTATGCCGATTTGAATGTTGCTGGGGAACAAAAAGGATGAAGTATTTAAATCTGCCTTGACTTAAATGAGAAATTATAAACATAAAAATGTAGGAGCTACTCACTGTAGTGCTGCGGGCTTTGCTCTGCTGCTGCTGCTGCTGCTGCTGTTGCTGCTTCTGCATCTGCCTTGCCTCTTCCTGCTGTATCTCCAAGAGAGATTTGGTAGTGCAGGTAGACTTGGCAACATTTCCCCAACCAGACAGCTTCTGTTGCTGCTGCTGCTGCTGCTGCTGCTGGAGAGCTTTCATTAGTTCACGCTGTTGACGCCTTTGCTAGAAGATAGTAAGTGCAAAACTTGATTGCAAAACATCACAGGGGTGCCCTCTAGGAGCCACCACTCATATTAGCAAGCAACAGTGGATTTTTCAGAAGCAGAAAAGAATAGGTAGAATCATGTAATGTCTTTCCCAATGCACATCCTAGGCTTAAGGAAGCCAATTCCAAAGTTCTCGCTCAGCAGCTACCCAAAACTATTGTTTTGAAACTATAACGTTTACCTCTTCTCGAAGTTGTTTCTCTCTCTCTTCTTCAAGCTTTTGGATTTCTGCTAATGATAATGTTGCCTGTGACTGACAAGCTCTTGAACTGGATTGCTGACCCCATGTTGAAGAAGAAGGGAGCTAGGAACAAATGTACACAGAAAACACCAGTTAGATTCTCCTAACGGAAACAAGAAATACATCAAAAATGAGATGGATAAAGAAAGAGTAACAACAAGACTACAGGTATTAACAACCACAATTTGATTATTGCTCTTTTACTGTAGAGTTGCAATCTTTTTCTGTATGACACCCAAGCTTGTAGCTCAATATACATTTCAAATTACCAACAAACAGAAATAGTTTCTACAGCAGTAAGGTTCAGACTAAAGGTTGAGGCAGAGAACTGTGAAAAATAAATGGATGTTACTGAGCTTAAATATCCCATGTAAAATAAGAGAAACAGCTAAAACAATTGAAGAGCCAGTACTTCAGAAGAGGAAACCCAAAAAGATGAATTAACAAAAGTAAGACCATAGAAGTATTCATGAGACAGAGTCTTTGAGCAAACTTTTTATCTAGAATGATTAAATGTGAAGTGGTTTGCCATACAGGGCAGCCTTGAAAAACAGAAAAGGAAAAAAAAGTAGTATAGTATAATGCATAAAAATACAACATTGCTTATTATACACAAATAACTTAAGCCCAGTTGTTGAGTGACCATTCAAAGTTACAGTGGCGCTAAATGAAGAGACTGATGACTGGTCCGCAAGGTGATAGCTGTTGCGGTGCCTCACCATCGCATGATCAAAATTAAGGCAATTAGCAGCCTGCACACACCTACAACCACAGGGATGCTTTAACACCCCCTGACGCACCTACCCATCCCCGACATTTATATCCTTTTGATCCTTTGCACTCTGTGGTCCCTGCCCTGACCCTTCACAAGGTATGTGTTGGCTGCACAAGGTTTTCTTCCCCAGGTTGTGTACAGTGGCTTCCTCATGAGACCTGGGGTAAATCAACTCACATGGTCAGCAGCTGCTTTGGGAAGGGGCAGGATGGATGCACCTCGTCAGCTGCAGGACCAGACATCAAAGGTCAGTTGGCCTGGCTGGGGCCTTGGAGTACAGGGTGGCAAAGACAACTATGGCCGGGACTGGGGCACTTCCTGGGATGCTGAGGCTTTGGGCATATTGTTGTTAGAGCTTCTTGGGGTAAGACAGATTTGCACTGCACTGCTGATCAGGGGATGCTGAGGCTTCCAGGTGCAAGGCAGCCAAAAGGACAGAGATGGGGGGAGGGGAATAAGCAGTTGGGGAGAGTTGAAGGGGAAGCAACAGAAGAATCAAGGCTTGTGGCTGAGAGGGATCAAACCTGGAATGGTTTAGATTGGGGTGGGTCCTCACCTAACAACCATTGGAATTTGTTTAACAGCAGCAATGGGGAGTGCCAGGATTGCTGTTGCTAAGCGATGTAGTCAGATGACATCGCATGTTATGATCTCATTGCTTAGCAATGGAAATTCTGGACCCAACTGTGGTCATAAGTCATGGAATACCTGTATTTGAGTTGTAGATTTCTTCACTGATCAAGGGTAGTATAGATTCAAAAAAGAATTACAATCTGTCTTTAAAACAATAACATTCTCATCTTTTGCGTGAACTATTCAGTTTCAGCTTCTTGTAGAAAAAGAATATGGTGGTATTATTTTTATTTATTTATTTATTTATTTTTACATTTATATACCGCCCCATTCCGAAGACTCGGGGCGGTTTACAACT
>JANHFL010001034.1:41358-53205 GCA_032468155.1 Oxyrhabdium leporinum
ATCTATCTATCTATCTATCTATCTATCTATCTATCTATCTATCTATCTATCTATCTATCCACACACACACACACACAACACACACATACATATTAATCACAATGTGATGACCTGCTTAATGACTACAATCTGCAACCATAATCCCAGGGCTTAAGTTGTTAACCTGTTTAGCCACAGAATTATCTTAAAGAACAACAATAAAGGACCAGCTTTCTCTAGAAAGAGGATATCTGCAAAACAAGCACTCACTATGTGTGAAAAAACATTAAGTTACTAAAATAAGTTATTCTGTTATCTAAAATAAGTTATTCTGTTATCTAAAATAAGTTATTCTGCTATCAGGTCAACTCCTTCATTGCCGTTAATCTTTGTTGAAGATGGCAATTTCCCAGGTACTTAAAATCAGAGGCTAATTTTTTGAACCAGATCGACTGGTGGAGGCCCAGGGTTTATCGGTGACTATCGGTCCTCCTAACTGCTTTCAATAGCTCAATATACTGTAGGCAACAAAGCCTTCGACCTTCAGTTATTGCTGAACTACATCTCAAGATCGCATTCCTTCCACCACGCTGGCTGCCAACACTGAGGTTCACCAATGTCTTGAGGGCCACAGTTTCACCATCTCTGGCTTTTGGTGAGAGCTTAGGATCTGGGAAAGAATACGTCAATGGATATTCTCAGGCAGTCTGGAAGTTGAGTCATGGGAATTGGACTTCCTTTTTTCGTTTGAAAAGTTTTGCTAGTATCTACTTGGGTAAACAGCGAAACGTTTCAAACCAAAAAAAGGAGCTCGGTTGTCATGACTCAGCTTCCAGAGATCTGACAAAGAATTTTCTAAGCTAAATGGGTCAGGTAGCTAATTGTGGAAAGTGCCGCTACCTATAATTCAGAAATGCATCAAAATGGACAAGCGATCCATTATATATTTATCAATATAAATTGTTGGGGAGGTTTGCATTAGTCTACGGTGACCTCAAAACAGGAGTTTTCTGGCACTTTTTCAGACCAACGCTTCTCATTAGAAGGAGAAGACTTTTGTGAGCTGCAGTTTACTTCACCATTAGATTTGCCATCCCATCCATCGGATGAAATAAGCTGTGGCTCACAAAAGCTCAGGTTTTTTGTTTAAATTGAAATTGGTTAGTCAGAAAAGGTGCCATCAAAGGTGTCTCGATTTTCACCCAGTATGGAACAGAGAGGTTTAAACATGTCTCATTTTAAGGCTGTCTCATCGCTCTGGCGATGTTTGAACAGTCATGTTGTAAAAATAATCTTTTGAAAATGTCACAGTGTTGCAAGGGCAATAATCCACTAGGAAAATCAGATGTGACATTTGTACTACAAGAATGCTTGGAAAATATCGATTCAGGTATCGAAGATGCAGAGGGCCCTTCTCCCATTAAAAAAAAAAGGAAGGAAAACAAAATTAAAAGTGGCACTGGGAGTTGGCATTTAAGAGCATGCAGAAAAGCCTGCCATGCAGAGTTAAGATAATGTGGATGCTTCAATTACCAGTGTTTGCTTTCTTCCCCATTCCCCTTAAATGTGTTTTATTTTCTTTTAAATCCCAATTCCCCCCCAAAAGCCACAAATGCAACCCTAACATTCCTTAAAAGTTTCTGCCAGATTAGGAAAAAGTAATTAAATACATAGAAGCATATCAGCAATTCAACTTTGCTTTACTAAAATTTAAATTCCAACATCTATGGAGATTCTCAGTCATCCAGAGATCGTGGTTGTCCCAAAGGTGCTTTTTTTCAAGAGGCCACGGGACTTTCTGGTGTCGCTTTGAAGACGTTTCGCTTCTCATCCAAGAAACTACTTCAGCTCTGACTTGATGGTGGGGAATTAAAGTTCCCACCATCCAGTCCTTTAATCCTTCCGTTCCCCACCATCCAGTCAGAGCTGAAGAAGCTTTTTGGATGAGAAGCGAAATGTCTTCAAAGAAAAAAAACAAGAAAGTCCAGTGGCCTCTTGCAAAAAAGCACCTTTGGGTTAAACTCCAATGAATTCAACATTCGTTCTTGCCCCTCCAGAGTGAGGTCCTCTCCAACCCTCCTGACCTTCTGTAAAACCTAAAGATAGGGTTCTGTCAGTCGGCTTAGGGCTCGAAAGGAGGAGCTTCATGTTGGAGATGGCTGATATTCTCAGATCCTGCCTCCCACCCCTGAACATCTGATTCCTTCCCTTCCCATCTTTTAGCTATTGTATTTTGCATTTTTTATATTTGTGTAGAGTTTTATTTATATAGTTTCATTTTTTAATATTGTAAGCCACCCAGAGTTACCCAAACTAAATAAATACCGTGTTTCTCAGAAAATAAGACTGAGTCTTACTTTCTTTTAGACTTGAAAATAAGAACTTGGGCTTATTTTAGAGGTGGTCTTACTTTTTTTGAGGTGCAGCTGGATGCGCTGTGGATGCATCGTCGCCTCCATTCTGAACCTTCAGCGTCTGGAATGGAGGCTTTTTGGCCAACGGGAGGAAAATGGGGAGGGGGGACTTTCCTGCCTGCCATCCTTCCCTCAGTCTGTGCTGAGCTTGAGGAATAGATTTTCCTCCTGTTCATCAAAAAGCCTCCATTCTAAGACTTCAGCTCGCACGCGTCACCCCCAGCCTCCGTTTCGCCATCAGTCTTTTCCGGAAAGCCCTCTGCACCTGTGAAACGGTCTCCGGATGGACGCGCACGGCACCCCTGGCCTCCGTTTCGCTACCAGAGCCTTCCGGAAAGCCCTCTACAGCCGATAATAGAGCTCTGGATTATCAGCTGAAGATGCCTTTCGGCAGGCATCTGAAGGCAAAATGGAGGCCAGGGCGATGTGTGCGAGTGGCGGCAAGTGGCCGCAGAAGAAGAGGGGCCAGCAGCGGGCTCCTCTTGGGCGGGACTATTGGTGCGACTGCCACAAGGTGAGTCAAAAATTACAACCCTCCAAAAAGAAGGCCTAGCTGTTTTTTCAGGGGTCAAAAGAAAATAAGACCCGGCCTTCTTTTTGGAAGAAGATATCTAAAGTTAAAAACAGCAACAATTGTACAGATTTTGCATAATTAACAGGATGAATCTCTAGTCTCGTTATGAGCGTAATTCATATTCATTTGATAACTATAGTCATTATTCATTTGAAAACAATACAAAAGTTACACTGAGAAGTATTGGTACCTTCATCTGTGCGAGTTGCTGCTGCTGTTGTTGCTGCTGCAATCGACGCAAAGCTTCCTGCTGCTGCTGCCTCAGCCTCATAATTTCTTTCTGGCGTTGGAGTTCCAGCTCTTTCCGCTTCCGTTCTTCCTCTTCTTGCCGCTGCTGAGCTGCTTCTTCTTCCATGCGCAGTCGGTTTTCTTCTACCTGACGCTTGGCCTCTTCTTCACGTGCCCATTTGGCAGCCTCCTCTTCCTTTCCAGTTCAGAAAAAAAGATAATCCTCTAAAGTTCTAGATTAAAATGTTTACTTTCAAAGTATTTCAAATTATACAGACACTTAGGTATTCTCTGCTTTAAATAATGCAACTTGCTCCAAAACATAACTATTGCTCCAAACCTAACTACAGAATAGAACTAATTTCAAATAATTCAACTAAACAGTCCTCAAAAATGCATTACACCCTAGTGTAGTTATATATTAGCTACATAACTCATCCATTTACCCCCAACTGGATGACTTGAATGCAAAAATAGACACAACTTCTGAAAAGAAACAGATAAACAAAAAGTAAACATGATAGTACATGTAACAGGGAGAAAAGAAACACACCTGAACTAAACAAAAACTGCACACCAAAGAGGAACACCCTGATATCCCAGTGTTGGGAAAACAGGTTTTCAAAGGTCAATCGGAGCAGTATCATCATTTATCAATTCTGAATTGCTAAAAATCTTGTGTTTAATCAATAACAATTCCTTTTCTGTTTCATATATAATGGCCTATTAAAAATACAATCACTGGGGAGGAAATATGCAAGTATCTATTGCCTTGAAGGCAGGGTATACTCATTTTGAACAGATCAGCATCTTTCTTTTCACCTGTTTGCGAAGCAACTCTTCTCGCTGCCGTCTTTCCTCTTCTTCTCTTCTCCTTTCTTCCAACCTTCTAAGTGCTTCTTCCTGTTGTTGCCGTTCCTCTTCCTCTCGTTGCCTCCTTAGTGCAATTTCTTGTTCCCGTTGTCGCCTGAGAGCTTCCTCCTTACACAAAAATAAAAGTTAGACTGCACCATTAGTATCTAGTAAGACAGTATAGCCATGTCTCTTTATTTGTAACATAGTCATAAGATTAAAAGTGTAAGACATCTGCCTAATCTAGTTGCTCGTAGTCAATCTGGAATGAGACATCTCGACTACTAAAAAGCTGGTAGCATCCTGAAAATTTCTGTTGTTATACATCTTTTATTGATTGGATGAAGACTGGGCTTGGACTTATGCAGTATAGCTAGTATGTTATTCTCAGCACTGATGCTGATTAAAGCTTTCCTTTCAGGGCTAATAGCAGCTTGGAATAACTATAAGCATATAGGGAAGAAAATTATCCTTCTCCTTTTGTGTCAGTTCTGTTCTCTTGCCAGTGAAAATAAAACCATTTAAATTTAATAACAAGGAACCACCAAGAACGCTCCCTCCACAAGTAACAGCCAAGCCGCTAGTATATAAAAATAAAAACAAACCCCACTCCCTTCTAGCACTGATAATGTTACCTAGTTTGGTAATGAAACATCTGCAAGAAAACCACCAGGCTCAAAGAGCACCAAGGACCCTACAAATTTATGTAGCTTCATTTCTATTTTAGTCCTTAAAGGTTCTCTGTGCATTCTACATTTAAAGTTTTACAAGCAACATGAACAGGCTGAATATTATAAAATTACTATTCCAAAATTATTTTTTCTTGTCAATTATATCTTTAATACATAACTGTGGCACTATCTGCCCACCCTGATGCCTCATTCCCTAGAATGTGGCGCAGATTCTTCTGATTATTTTCTTGCTGCACAAACTGTTCATGTCATTTAAGCTTTTTTTTTTTTTTAAAAAAAAGCTTAAATCTGAAATCTCTGCCTTTTGGAAAGAGAAAACCTTGTAACTATTAACTATTACATGTAGGGTACAAATAAATGCACTACAAGATTTTTTCAGGAGATTATGTTATAGTTTTTAATTATATTCTTTAAAAATACAAACAGAAGATAATTGGAAAGTTGGTTAAATTGATTGCTTTTCAATATTTTGATTTGTCCATTTAATACATAATTCTCTTATTTTGTGATTATAGCAATAGCATTTAGATTTATATTCCACCTCATGGTGCTTTATAGCACTCCTTGCATAGTTTACAAGGTCAACCTTCCTTGCATCTTGCTCTCAACAATCTGGGACCTCATTTTATCAACTTTGGAAGGACGGAAGGTTGAGTCAACCTTGAGCCCTGTCAGGATTAAATTCCAGGCTGCGGGCAGAGTTTTGCTGCAATACTACACTTAACCATTGCACCACTATAAAACATGTTTTTATTTATTTGATTTCTATAGCCACCCATCTCAACAAGTGACACTGAGTGGCATTAAAACAATACAAATAAATATATATGCTGATTAAAGTTACCACCATAGATATATGGATGGTAATATGGTCAAGAAATGAGGCATGTCCTTGACACATGTCTGGCTCCAAACCTGGGCACATAACTAGGTCATCCTGGCCTTATGAAAAGCCAGATTCGGGGTCATCCCAATTCTGAAGACAGAATGTTCCAGAGGGCAGGAGCTATAGCAGAGAACGCACACCTGCTGGTCCCTGCAAGCCAATCCTGTCTACTTTATCAAAAGTCACTTATCTCAGGTAAATCTACAAAATCATGCTTCGGGCATCTCAATCAGTCTTGCCCAGTCAGGTTCAATTCTGAGTGAATCTAAATATCTTTATTTGACAGACAGTTACAATATTCTTCAGAGCGGCCCTGAAGATGTTCCTATGGCTTTACTGATATAAGGTAGAAAAGTGTAAGAATAAAATTAAATTCTACAATGTTTCTTTCTTGCACACATGCACAATACTGGGAAAATGGCATCTTTGTTTAATATGGCAATAATAATTATTGAACATATTTGAATTGTCACCTGCTTCCTCCGAGCTAACTCCTCTTCTTCTCTCCTTTTTCTTTCTTCCTCTTGTCTCCTAATTAGTTCTTCCTGTTGCCTCCGAAGCTCCTCCTGCCTCTTACGCTCGTCTTCTTCTCTTTTGGCCCTTAATTCAGCTTCCCTCCGTTCCTGCTCGAGCTAAAATTTAAGAGCAATACTGGAAATATGACAATAGAATTATCTCTATAAATAATTGCATCATTCTTGCTAGTACATGATTTTGCCTTAGCATCCTTCCCTACAAGTAGAACAGTGAATGTCTTCTCAGTATTTTGTTTTTATAATGTGCTAAAACAATATCTTCTCCAAAATTAAATATTCTTTATTTAATGTCCAACCAAGAAAACAAATAGATCATTGAACAATTCAACCCAGAGTTCTATCTCAAGGCACAAATGACCAGGTTCAAATTATCCTACTTTGAACACATAATGTGAAAATCTAGTTCTCCCATGAAGGCTCTGATTCTGGGAAAGGTGGAAAGAAAAAGAAGACAACCAGAGCAAGGTAATCAATGCACCACTGAAAGAGCTGAAGGACCAAGTTAGGACAGATTGTCATGGTGCAAATCTATCTATGTGATCACTAAGAGTCAACACCAATTTGATAGCATATCAAATCAACCAATCGTTAAATGTTGCACTCTAAAATGTTGCACTCTAATTATGGCACATAGCTTCTGCCACATCACAGTAAACTGCTATGAAATGATAAATTAGAGGTCGAAATAAAAACAATTGCATGACATATAGTAAAATATACATTACTCCTTACCTTTGCAACTTTGGCCTTTTCAAGCTGCTGTAACTGTTCTAAAGCTGGTCCCTGAGCTGCAGTATCGATTGGGAGATCCCAGACACTACTTCCTTCCCAGACTTCAAAGCAAACAGAAAAAAAATAGAGACTGCAGATGTGTAATGTATATAACTCAAGTACATAAAATAACAAACATTTAAATTGGGAATAAGACTAAGTTAGTACCGGTAGTAGTATATTCTCTAGTCAATTACTTGAAAATTTTAAGTAATTACAGTACATAATTTTGGCAAATTCTTATATTGGAAACCATTTTTTGTTCCTAAGGATTGGGTTCCTAATTAGTCTAAAGATATGGGACATAAAATCCAGCTGGATTTATCAAAGAAAAAATGTAGAAAGGGGTTATTGTTGAACAGAATGCTGAGAGAATGGTAGAAATAAATCAGGGACAATAAAAATGCAGAAGAAACCAAATCAAAATAAGTATTTAGAAAGCATTTTATATTAAAAGAGACATATTAAAGCCAATAAGCTGGACAATATATTCAGTAACATTCATTTCCTTACTTTAAACTATTTAAGGTCCTATTCATATAAATCTAAGGCAGCAGTATATTAACTAGGTAACTTCTAAGAGCACAGAATACCACAGCAACAATTATAGTTTATTATATCCAAATTCCACAAATCGTTTTTTCATAACTGCTTAAAATTATGGTTGCAGATCTTGGCTTGATATGAATTTCAAACTACAGCTTTGGAATTTATGTTACTTGCAATTTCACTAAAACTTTGGTTTTATAAATAACTTTAATATTCAATCTAAATTCAGCAAATATAAACATATTCAAAAACTGTTTCCTACCAGCAGTTTGTGGAGCAGTTGACTGAAGTTCCCAAATTGAACTAGTGTCTGACATTGACCTTGTTACAGGTGGCACCATGTTCTGTTCAACTTTTCTATAACATAAAGACTGAGAGTAAACATACTCTCTCAAGACAAAAGTTATCTTGTTTTAATAAATTTGTTTTCTTTCCTTCCAGAAAGCCAGTTTTAAGGTTGTATTGTACTTCTCTGTATTTTCCAGGCCTGAGCAAAATCTAGAAGTTTCATAAAAATTTTGAATACTATCAGCTGGAAATTAATACAAATTCTGCATTATTGAAAATAAATATATTGCAGGAAGATACAAATTAATAGATTTGATATAAATCAGGTGTGTCAAACTCACAGCCCGTGGGTCAGATCCAGCCCACGGGGTGCTTAGATCTGGCCTGCGGGGCCATCTGGAAACAGCAAAGGACTGACCAGCAGTGCCTCTGCCAACAAAAATGGAACTCGGGGGGCCGCACCCCCCGCCGAGCTCCATTTTTGCTGGCAGAGGGCTGCACGAGGCCATCACAGGTGAAAAATGGACATTGAGCTGGCCACACTCACTCTGGCCACACACACCCCACACCCCCAAGGTCAAACACAACCCAATCAAGTTTGACACCCGTGATATAAATGGTCCTCCTAATCCCAGATTTCTAGTAGATTTCTAGTCAGGCAGTCCTCAACATATGACCAGCCACTTAGGGAAAGTCACTGAAAATGGGACTTACAACAGTTTTGTGATTACAATCCATGGGTTTACTTCTGGTTTCCGGCAAAAACTGTCCCACAGTGAACAATAGACTGGCTTAACAACAACAGTGTTTACTTAACAACCAGCATAAAAAAGTTGGTAAAATCAGATCCAGTCATATGGTGATCTGCTTTATAACTGTCATATCTGTAATTGCAGGTTCAATTACAGGAATAACTTGAGGACTACCTGCAAAATTTTTTCCCTCAATTCCATTTGAGGAAGCTGAAGAATCTTGAAAGTACATGTTATCCTGCAATTTGGTTCAGCAGAGGCTTCAGTGGAATGAGAACATGATATTCAGGAAGATCCCTTACCAGATGATATGCTGATCCACAGCCCCCTAAACACCAGAATATGAACTCTTGAGAGAAAAGGAATCCCAGGGAATTCTA
This sequence comes from Oxyrhabdium leporinum, assembly GCA_032468155.1. Lineage (NCBI taxonomy): Eukaryota > Metazoa > Chordata > Lepidosauria > Squamata > Cyclocoridae > Oxyrhabdium > Oxyrhabdium leporinum. The sequence goes on from JANHFL010001034.1 coordinate 50,260, forward strand.
CCCATCCCATTCAGTTGACAAAATTCTCTGCTAGATCAATATGCATTCCTTTAATACTATGATACATTGGTAACATACAAAGTAAATAAAGTAAAGCATGAATGAGACAGATGGTTGCATGCAAATAAAGAGATGTATTTGTCAGAGAAAACACATCACTGGCCTTGGAACCTGCATATTTACCTCATTTTAAGTGCCTGGAATTGTTGCAAAAGGAGAGCCAGCTGCTGTTGCTGCTGAGATGAGACAGCTGCTTTTTGCTGTTGTGCCATCACCTGTGCATACTGTTGTCTTCAAAAGGAAATGCAAAATAGTCATTCTGACTTACAAAATGATTTTTTAAAACTTTAAAATCCTTCATTAATACATGCACATATAACACACGCACATGTAATCTGATTCTGGAAATACACAATGGTCTGACTGTGTGTATACATAAGCTGCAGAAGCTAGTATCTCTAAATCTCCCCTTTGAAGCCCTTAGAGAATTAAGAAAACCCTGATATTCATTTAGTTTACTTTATTGTCACTGCTCCTTGTACAACAAAATTAAATGCCATCTTCAGGGTACATTATGACTATAAAAATAAAACACAAACACACATCCTTCACATTTTATACAATTGAATTGAAAACCCCTGATATTGCATTAATATTGCACTATACAGTAGAATTCAGTATAGTTATTGCCCTGGGATAGAAGCTGTTTTTCAGCCTGTTTGTCCTTGTTTTTATTGTCCTGTACCATCTGCCAGATGGTAATAGTTCAAAAAAAGGGGTGCCCAGGATGAGATGGATCTTTAAGAATGTTTTGAACTTTCTTAAGGCAGCGGGAACTATAAAACTCTTCCAAAGAGGGGAGAGGGAAACCAATGATCCTCTGGGCAATGATGTTCATCCTCTGGAGCGCTGTCCTATCTGCCCCTGTGCAATTGGCAAAGTATACACAGGTACAGTAAGTTAAAATACTCTCTATGGTGCAGTGGTAGAAGGTCACCAGCAGTTGTTCATTTAGTTGTTGTTTCCTGAGAAGCCTCGGGAAGTATAATCTCTGCTGGGCCCTTTTGACCAGTGCTGCAATATGACTGCCCCAGGTCAGTTTCTCTTTTATGATAACCCCCAGAAAAATTAAAACTGGCCACTGACCACTTGCTCCACTCGGTATCCATGTAAGTATGAAACTTTATTTTCATCTGCATCATCATTGTAATTAGGAAGGGGATAGGAAACTGTTCTCTATTAAGTTGAACATCTTATCTTACAAAGCTGTGGTGGTGCAGTGGTTAGAATGCAGTATAGAAGGCTAATTCTGTCAACTGCCAGCAATTCGATTCTAATTGGCTCGAGGTGGACTCAGCCTTCCATTCTTCTGAGGTTGGTAAAATGAGGACCCAAATTGTTGGGGGCAATATGCTGACTCTGTAAACCCCTTCGAGAGGGCGATCAAGCATTATAAAGCAGTATATAACCCTAACCCTAACGCTATTATCCCTAAGCTGAGCAAAGGAGTGACCAGAATGATCATTTACAATCCACACTTTTTGAACTTATGAAAGTAATGCCTGAACAGAAAATACAATTGCATCTGCTGACATTGTGCCTCGAGCATCTCTCCTTAAAAGCTTGGTTGGCAGATAAACATTCCACAGCTATTTTAGCTGCCATTCCTAAAATTAAACTAAAAACAACCATTATCTCATCATCTATGCACAGAGTCAATTTTCTGTCTCCTGCTTCTGGGATTACTTTCAACTCTTTTTGAAAGGGGAATTTGCACTGTCATCTTTCACCATGTATTCTGCCAAAAGGGAGGAACAAAGGGTTTGCAATGATATAAAAAATAAGCCGAGTTTTATACTAGGAGGGTTTAATATTTGTTTGCTTGCTTGCTTGCTTGATGGTTTATTTACTACCAAAGAGGCTTTATGAAACCTTGCTTGGATTCTCGCTCTCTTCTCTACTTTATTTTTTCTTGCTGGTTTATTTTTTTTTATTGTTGCTTTTGAAATTTAATAAAATCATATTTTTAAAAAAATGAAACTTGGCTCAGGGAATCAGGCAAGGGGGAGATAAAAAAAACCTGACCAGATCTTGAAGAGCACCATACATAATATGCAGATGATCTTGAATAAATTTAGGGCATGTTGTAGAGAACATATTGCTTGCTGAAAATGTAACTTCATTAACTATTTTGCTATAGGTTAACGCTGCTTTCAGACAAACATAATGCAAATTTGGCATTCTTCCGCACATCAGCATATCATTTAAAAAAAAACCTAATATTATTCAGAAGCATGCCTTGCAATTTTCCCAAGTTTTTTTTTTCTCCCCTGCAAAAGAGGTATTTGTTTTTCCACCTTATTCTCTAGGTACCTACAGTGTTCTTTTGAATTTCTCTTGGGAGAGTTTTGGAATATGGGAAGTCATGGAGGGTTCAGAGACTTTTCTACAAAGGGGAAAACAGGATGTTCACACATTCTTTGTTCGCCCTGCATCGAAATAAGTACAAAAACATCACATTCCACCCATGAGGGTGTCTCAACTTTTCATACCCTTTGAAAGCAGTTGAAAAGCAAATTCTTTTTCATCAAATGGAATGAGAACTAGTAACAACAACAAAAAAAAAATCAGGAGAATTTTGCTGCATGGAAAGATGGAATATTAAAACTCCGCAGTATGATCCACACAGGGATCTCTAAACTCAGTAACTTTAAGTTTTGTGGACTTGATGTGGAGAAGAGTGAAACTTTGACTTTTGATTGATAGATCTTTACAGAAATGGCTTGTTTATACTATCAAGGAAAAGAAAAAAGTTGTGATTTGATGTTAATGTCTTATTTTACTGTAACAGGGAGAGAGCGAAGTTAACACTTCTTTTTCTTTCTTTCTTTCTTTCTTTCTTTCTTTCTTTCTTTCTTTCTTTCTTTCTTTCTTTCTTTCTTTCTT
>JANHFL010001034.1:53305-76616 GCA_032468155.1 Oxyrhabdium leporinum
TATTATTATTATTATTATTATTATTATTATTATTATTATTATTATTATTATTATTATTATTATTATTATTATTTTGTTGGATGTTGAACATGTGTGTACCCCAAACACATTTAAACTCATTTACTAATGATTTACTCACTATCTCCACTAGAAATTGGTTCCAAGCTTCCATTACTTTTTCTGTGAAGTAATATTCTAACATCACTTTTGAACTTCCCTCCTGTCAGTTTGAGGTTATGCCCTCATGTTCTTAATTTTTGCTTAATATTGAAAATTTTGCCTTCTAGAATCTTATTTGCACCCTTAATATAAAGTTTCAATTTTGTCATCCCTTTCCTTCTGTCCTCCAGGCTGTACATATCCAGTTCCTCCTGCTCGCCTGATATTTCCTCAGATGCTGCATTATTTTTATTGCCTGCCTCTGGACTCAATTAGCCTTATCAATATCTTTTTTTAAGTAAGGTCTACAGAACTGATACAGTACTCCAAATGGGCTTTGACTAAATCCCTACATAGAATTAGAACCTCCTTTTTCCTTCTGGTGATGGATGCAACCCAGAATTTTATTTGGCTTCACAGATGCATGGCCACATTGTTTACTCATTTTGCAATCATCTGCTGTGAGCACACCTAAATTCTTTCCTTCCATTGCTCTGTCTAATACTGTACCCCCAATACTGTACCATATCAGAGGATTCTTTTTCGCTAAGCACATGATCTTACATTTAGAAACATTGAACTGCGGTTTCCACATTTTTGACCAGTTTTCCACCAATCGTTTTCTGTGTTACAAATACCCGCAGGAACATCAAATCTATTACACACCTTTGCATCATCAGCAAAAAAACAACAACCATAGACTTTCAATAGACTTACTGTAACAAAAATTGCTGGTACTGGAGATGCTGCATTTGATACATGGCCGTAAATTCCTGTTGTCTAGTCAGACGTTCTTGGTCCAATTCACCCTGTGGGTGTAAACAAATTAGTCACCAAACTTGGAGGAAACTGTACCACTTGTTTGATCATAAGATAGTCTTAACTTAATGACCAATTGTTCAGTGATCATTCAAAGTTGATTGGTCCCTAAAATTATGGCTTCGCAGCATCTGGTCTGCAGAGGCACTTCAATTCTCTTCCCCCACTTATCTCTCCCCATCTCAGCCCTTTTAGCCTCCCTGCAGAATGGCAATTCTCAGTGGCAGAAGCATCAACACTTAAGTAGAGGCCTGAGGTCTTTCGTGAACTCAGTTGGCCTGCACTGATCTACCTATTTCAGCACCACTGCCACCAAAGAGTGTCACCTCCAACTCTGCACCATGGCCACCCATCCCAGTGCCACAAGATAAAGGCCCAACTGCTTCTGCCGCCCTGCTATCCCCCAACTGACTCTCCTACTGCTGATGAGGTGTGCCTAGCCTGGACCTATGCAAAGCAGCTGCCAATCATGTAAGGCTTTTTTCCCCAAGGCCATATACACCGTTATTACAATGCTTCAGAAAGATTTTAGAAAGTTTCTGAGGTTTTCAGAAGAATTGCAAGAAAGCTGCATCCGCTGTTCTCGCAATGCTTCAGAAAGTCTTCAGAAAGCTTCTGAAACTTCACAAGGCTGCAAGAGAATTAAGAAAGCCTGGCATAGTCAGCAGCTGCCTTTTATAGGGCCAGACCAGCCACACCTAGTCAGGAGGAGGAATATGCCCAAGGTCAGCTGAGTTGGCAGGGCCTCCAAAGCGCAGGGCAGTGGGGTGGCTGGGATGTTGCACTGTGTGCTGTAGTAGCTGGCATGGAGATTGAGATGGTACTCCTCAGCAATGGCGGGGGAGCTGGTGCTGAAGTCGAAGCCCACTTGGTAGGCGGCTAAGACTGAAGGGTGTAGGCTTCTATTTGAGCCCCAACACCACTATTGCCAATAAGTACCACTGTTCATGGCAGTCAAAAGGGCAGAGATTTGGGGGAGGGATGGGGGAGAGAAATAGTCAAATTTAAAAAATTCAAGAGGAAGTGGTCCCTTGCCTTACAGGCTATAAGGTAGCAATAGAAATTCTGATCTCAATTACTGTTGTGACCTGAGAACTATCTGTATTAAGTATTTCATGGAGAAGAAAGGCTCAGATAAAGACATTCACAAATAAACAAAACAACAGTTCTATAATGGCAACTAAAATTCTGCAAGTAGAGCTTAATTGTGCACTATATATGTTAAGCAATTTAAATAAATATGCAAATATTTGCTATTGTATCTGATTTAGATTAATGCAGTGCTTTTTAATTGGACTTAATCTTGAACAGCATTCTCTAAAATCTGGTGACCAAGTTGTTCACTAATTCACACTTTACTGGAAATATTACGCTTTATAAAGAGCTGCTAATTTGTTTTTAGGCACAAGCCACATTTCTCAAATATTTGCTCATTTTAAAAGATCTGCTTCAGGGGGACTTTTTGAACATATAAAGTAAGGTTACACTGGTAGGAATAGAAGAAAGATATTTTCTGTTGTGGCACAACTGTTGAACTTTTCTATTAATAGCATGGATCTACTTTATTTTTAAACAAATTGTTAAAGTAGTTTGGTTCCATGTTATTATGAGATGTATGGGATTGTTTTATTAAACAATTTCTCTTTTTAAAAAATACTGCTGAATGTGAGAAAACAACATTTTAGATATAAGTTTACTTAGAAATACTTTTTGAACGAATTTGATGAGGGCCATTATACCTCATAAAGCTAGAAAAACTATAAGAAAGCTCAATGACCTAAGTGTTCAATTTCCAGCACAGGCATCTGAATCACATAAGATCTAATACAACTGTAATGATTGTGTGTATCTCATGAGTTCCCATGTGGATAAAATCGGTCATATGTTGCCTCGTGCTTTTCGGGTAGTGTGTAAATCCATAAGAACATATACTGAAATAGTCTCCCCTCTACAGTGTGGAATCAATCTCTAGTATGAGGGCATGCTATAAGGTATCATTCCAGTTTGAGTGCCCAAATAAGAATGGTACACATCATTCATTGACATCCAAGGTAAAGTAATACCTGAACCAATTTTACTTAAAAACTTACCGAATAACATTTTGAAAATCAGTGAAAAGGAAAGCTGACCCTGCCTTAATAGTAAGTACTATGCATATAACTCTCTTGCTTCACACAAGGCTTTTTGCACCTCTCTCTTAAAAATAAACATGGAAAACTGTGGCAGTCTTCTTAAAGTTCACTACAGTACAAAAGCATATAAATAAATTCCTACAGTCGGCTTGTCTTGTCTAATTGTTTTAATTCAGTTTATGAATTTACCATATGCAGAGGTGATGCTGGCCCTGGAGTGAAAGGGACCCTGCCCCATATTTTCATGATGTCTCCAAGGGGCTGGAAGCTGTCATCACATGCTCTTTTCACCAATAATGACATTGTGAAATATCCAGCTTGGAACCACTCCGTCATCTCTTGATTACTGAATGGACCTGCAAAATTACCCACCAATGTATATACAAAGTTGAAATCCACAGAAATGTGAGAAAACATACAATCAACATTGTGCAAACAATCACAGATGCATGTAAATTTATTAAGGATCATTTTAATATTTTACCTTTTTATTTATTGAGTGTCCTCGGGTCAGTTTTGACTCCTGATGACTCTCTGGACTACAAGTAATCCTTGACTTACAAATAGTTATTTAATGGCCATTCAAAGTCCTGACAGATCTACCTGGGTGGGGTGGGATGGGGCGAGATACTTGTGATCTGGATTCAAAGTTTTCATAGTCACATATTCCATGGTTATATGACTGCACTTCAGATACTTGGCCATTTACATAATTACATTTTATGACAGTTTTGCCAAAAACTGGCATTTACTTCCTGTTTTCAGCAAACCTGTGCTCTTAGTGAACTATTAGTTCACATAACTGTAGTGTTTGCTTAACAGCCACAGTGATTTTCTTAATAGCCACCACAAAAAAGGGCATAAAATTGGATTGGTCATGTGAGTGATCTGCTTTATGACTATAACGAGTTATGATTATGATGGGCAGGCTTTATTATGGTTGTAACTCAAGGACTACCTGTAGTCTCTGCAGTTTTCTTGGCAACGTTTTTCAGAATTGGTTTGCTATTGCCTGCCTCCTCCTGAAAAAGAACGACTGGCCTAGTGCAGCTCTAGAATATATGTATATATATATTCGTATCTTGACTTTTCTTCAAGGAGCTAAGTAATATACATACCTCATTTTTATGTTCACAATGTTGTGAACTAGATTATCAAAATGCATGACTAATCCAATGTCATCTCCTAAGCAGTACTGACTGAATGGAGTTTTACACTAGATTCTCCACAGGCCTGTTCTGACATTCTAATCACAACAACTACACTGGCTTTTAGAAATTGCTAGCCATGCCACATTTGCTGACATGTTTAACAGTTATAACCAATAATCTTCCCAATGGAAATTCTGTCTGTCTATTTGTCCGTCCGTCTGTGCGTCCCTCCATCCATCCTGTATGTGATTTCTCTTGTAACTAACGAAACGAAATGAAACAAAAAACCCAAACCAAACCAAAAAAACCCAAACCAACCAACCCAAACTAAAAGACTTACCCTGAATTTCTCCTTGAGGATCTTTGTAGAACCATTTTTGCATGGATTCATGGTGTAGTGGTATTGAAGTACCCTTTCCTCTCTGCTCTTGGAGTTTGGCTGCTAATCTTTCATCATCCAAGGCACTATCTTGCAAATATGCCACCATTTTTTCTGCTTGCTATAATTAACACAATTTACATTAAATGCTATGAAGAATACAGCTGGTAAGCAATCACTGAACTATAGTAAAAATACTTTTGTAATTAATATGGTTGGAGGTAGAAAAGAAAAACTATTTGAAATCCTTAAGACTGGTCTTATATTGCACATAAACATAATTATATATAAGTTAGGATGCTCAATGAAAACTGGTCATATAATCAATGAAATCAACAAATTAGTCTCAGAATTAAAAGGCAGTTTGAAAGAATGTTGATTTCTGAACACCGATTTAGCAGACAATAATAATTGTGCTTTAGACCTTGAATGTGAATTGCTTATTAAATTAAATTTACTGTAAATCACAAATCAGTGAAAAGAACTTTGAGATTAGTAACATCAAATGGGACAGTAAGTTACATGAATTCACATTTGGTCAGACAAAGGTTCTATTTACAACCAAGTAATTTACAACCAGTCTTCGGGGTAGTCTCTATGGGTTCCAAATATGACTTAAGGTAAGCGAAGAAAGGCCTACTGAACTCTCTTCCACTCAATATTAGAAATTGGATCAAGGAAAGGTGGGCTCAAAGCTACTACAAATGCAAACTTCTATCAGAGAAGATGAAAGGCTTGATAGCCGCTATTTTGACATCAGTGTGGGGTAAACTAGAGAATCAGGGACTAGAAGAAATATTGTTGGGTAAACGTAGACCAAGTCTTCATAATTCACTACATCTGCAGATTTTTTTAAAGGAAAACCTTCCACTGAAGCATAAAATAAAGAAATGCTGAAAGGTATTACTCTGAAAGTTCAAATGTAAGAGGAATATCAAAGTGTATAAACCTGATAGTGAAGAGATAATGTTTAACATGATCTCCAAACAAACTCTGTTTAGCTACATAAAAAGTTCTTGTGGAAGACTGCCAACAAAAAAGAGATGACACATCTACCTGAGGCAGAAGGGAAGATTGAGGTGCTGGGGCTAGACTGAATGGCGAAATGCAAATCTACTGTGTGGTATCATCTACTAATAAAGCAGAGGAAGGTATAATACAGCACTATAGAATTATGAAAGTAGCAAATTATAGGTGTAGATACTTTTTAAAGTCTATTAAAATGGCATCAATCACAACTGTTACAAATATCAAAATCACACTGAGAGTAGGAAAAAAAAACATACTCCCCAACTTTCTGAGTTAGCAAAGCCTCCCTTTTTCAAACTCTACCTTCTAATATCACCTACATTAATGAAAATAGGATAATGGTTTAATACTTTATTTATTCTATAAATATTTTAGTTCTATATTAAGACTTCATTGTATAACATTTCATTTTTGCTTTGCCTCTTTGAAATCTATACTTGTTTTTATATGCTAAGTACTGGCATTTCATTATTTTTTTATCAGAGGGTCTGGATTGGGTATGGAAGCCAGAGGGAAGTGGAAAACAAGACAGTATTGTAGCCTTCCCATCTTCCTTTGTGCTGCACCACCTACAGGTTTCTGGGAAGAGTAATTGAAAGGTGCACTTGTGCTGAAACAGCCATAACTGCCCCAAATTTCATTGCCATGGAGATCATTCTGTAAGTGAGCTCCTTTGAGTTACTATGGTTCAATAATTGTTGTTACACCTTCCATTTTCACCCAAATGAACGTTACAAACAGACATGAAAGTTTTAGGTTTTTTTGATAGATGTATCTAAGGGAAAATACAAATTAACTTAAAAATTAATAATTTATAGTTGTTTTTACCTGTTCTAAATGTTTGAGGCCCTCTTCATCATCGGGGTCAGTAAGAGCATTTCCCATACCAGGAGCAGCCATAACTGATGCTTGAACACACCTTAAGGCTGAATTTGGACTAGAATCTGAAGGAGGGATACTGGAAACTGCTTCTGAAGGAATTTGTGACAAAGACTGGACAGTAGAAGGAGAGTCTAGAAGGAGGAAAACAACAGATACAAAATTATTTTCTGTAGTATTACATAATTCATCAGAAGTTGCATTCTCTTTTCTATCATCTCTACATCTGCTTCCCCCATATACAATTTATTTTTAAAGAAAGTAGCAGAAAAAATTCCTTTGGAGCTTCCTGCACGTAACATGATCTAGCCAGCTTTCATGATACTGACTGAATAACATATTCATACTCCAATTTCAGAGTTAAAACTTATAAAATAAATATATTATACTACAGATAGGCCATAAGAATCTACAGGCCAAATCTGACTTATAATTTAGAAGAGCCATGAAAACCAGGCTCTTAACCCTGGGCTTTGGTGATGGAGAGTTAGATGCCTTGCTTCATTGCCATTTTTTATCTTTTAATGATTTTAATATCTTTGATTGTTATGAGCTGTCCATAACCACTGAGATTTGGATTATATATACATTTAATATACTATGGTTGGTTGCACAGCCAGGCAAATGTTCAGACTGGATTTAGCATTGTTGTCCACCTATCAGGTGCTTGGGTTAATTATTATTATTATTCCTAGACTCACCCTCCATCTAAGTCCTTGTTTAAAAAATACTCTCTCTCTCTACAGCTGGCTATGGAGGATAGGGCAATCTTCTCAAGGCATAAAGCTAGCACCAAATACACTGTATTAATACATGTACAAAATATGCATTAACCAGCCTTTAAAAAAAAAGATTTATATAGTTAGTGTCTCAAAATTTGTAACCTTTTTGCAGCACATGTCATCTATGGAATATACTAAAAATGTCATCTATGGAATATACTAAAAACTTTTCAAAAGTCCATCCAAGAGTGAAATGCCGTTTTATATCAATATTTGAGTAAACAGTTACAATGAAGTTAATGCTGTTGGTAATCACTCAAAAGTGCTTAAGCCATCTTTTTATTCTTTCTGAGCCATTTTTCAGATGGTTCCAATTTCAATGGTATTTAAATTTCTCCTATCTTCCACACTTATTTTGATTACCTTCTCTATTGGGCACTTTGGATAGTGGAATATTCTCCATTTGGCTTTCTTCAAATTCTGATTTTTCTGTTGCTACTGGAATACAGTCTTCCTTTCTTTCAATGAGGCTTATTGGTAATGGCTCCTGTGACTGTGATTTTGGTGAGGTATCTGACCTGGTGGATAGTGAAGATTCTTTTCCTGTTTCTTCTGTTTCTTCTGAAAGGAAATGAATAAATCTAGGTAACTAGTTTGACTGTTTGAAACAACAGATGAAGCATAAATCTGATAAATCCCTCTTACCTGCTATTATTCGGTCTGTCTTAACTCCTTCTCTCAAAGGGGTCTTATCTAATTCTTTGGCTTCTTCATTATGACTTTCTTCTGAATCTGACTGATCTTCCCTTTCCTCTATAGGATGGAAATCCATTTCCTGTTCCTCAGGAATTGGTTCCTTTTGAACTTTCTAAGGATGACATATACATCAAAATTTATTCTACCAGCTATACATAATTCATGTCACATATCAAATCAATAGAAAGTTCCTTACCTTTAAGGACAGGAATGCCCCAGATGAGTCAAAAGTCCCCATTTCCTCCTCAGCATCTTCTAAGCACCATTCAGGAAGGTTATCCCTATCATCCTCCATACTGCCACTGCCACATCGTACTCTTCGGTAACCCCTTTCATCATCTCGGTCTCGAAAATCAAATTCAAATCTTCGCCGTCGTTCCATGTGCTCTCTCCAGCCTGCAGAACGAGGGCCGTCTAAGGGGGGCGGGAAAGTAACTTTACAAAAGAGTTCCATAGGGCAAGAACTTATTTGGAAGGAGAAAGGGATAGAGGAAAAGAGGACAGGGAAAAGAGAGGACAAAGTGACAGAACTTCAGAACGCCACTACAGTCTATGGTCCACGTTGACAGAGGCAGTTTATAAATGATCACTGTACCTTTTCCAGAAAATGCTACCCCAAAATACTACTGTTTAAAGCTATAGTAATATAAGTACAGGTGATCCTTGTATGATCCCCACTTGTTCAATGAACATTCAAGCTTACAACAGCACTGAATGAGTGGTAGTTATGGCAGGTCATTAGAGTTCTGGCCATTGTAGCGTCTCCCTGGGTCATGCATTTCTGATCTAGGTGCCCAGTGCCCAGTTCACAATTGCAACACTGCAGCATCCCATAGTCATGTGATTGTATTTTGCAATCTTCCCTGCTGGCTTCTCATAAGCAAAGTCAATGGAGAAGCAGGTGGTCACAGGAGTTCCTTGCTTAACAACCTGTGCAATTCTTGCTTAATGACAGCAAGTGCAGCTGCTGGAATTGCCATTACTAAATAATGACATCACTTACTCATCACTCAGTTAATGTCCCAGTAGTTTTATTTAATCCACAGAATTGTTAAACCACATTCTCTCTTCAGTCATAACAATCAGGATAATAGGATAATTCCACTAAACTATGAAATCTAATAACTTTCATTTCGGTTGGATTATCAGAAAAAGTTTATACTTTCCTTTGAGATCTGACACATACATTCTATCATTCCATAAAAGGAGAAATGATACTCCTTTTGTATCTACTCTCTACTCCAAGGAGACAGTCTCTTCTTTCTCTCTACTAGCTAATATTCCTCTTTTTTCAGGAATCTGAAGTATGGTGTGTAATCTGTGGCTTCTAGTTCTATTATAAAGTCCCTCCTTGCTTTAGGATGAGGTGCCAGCAATAATATTCTGTGAAAATATATGTAGTTGGTACATTTATTCTAAGCTTTTCTTTGAAGATGACTATGCAACTGTGACTTGTGTAAAAATGAGTAGGCAGAGGGTTGTAGCTTATACTATTGTACATTCTAGGAAAGAGGTAACATTTTGAAGATCAATATCTCTGATTCCATAGTTTTATAAAATATAATTTTAATATATTTTAATATAATTCTTATCAAAATCTTTAAACAAGAAACTATAGAAAGAAAAAATGAAAATATAGGAAGAAAAAAAATGAAACAAATCAAAGAAGAAACAAGTGCAAGAAAAGAAAAGAAAAGAGTTGAAGAAAAGTAAAAATGAAAGTCGTTTCTGACATTCCTCGCAGCAGTACAACTGTACCCGGGCCTGGGGCTCAGAATGTGTTAAGGTCCCATTATTTGGCCCTAGTATTAGTTAATTGATCATCGCAGGTGTTGTTTGTACTTATTTTGTGGATATTGTTATTGTTTTAATGTTTTTAAACATTGTTTTTATTCTTTTATAATTTTAGAATGTAAGCCACCCAAAGTCACTTGGTTGAGATGGGCGATTATAAAAATTGAATCAATAAAATAATTAAATGAATTTGGTCTGTCTAAAATTACTCATATTGCTCTTCTTTCTATAATGTACCCTGTCTAATAATTTTTTTTTCATTTTTATACATAAAGTCCATAACAGGTTTCCAGTCATCAATAAGTATAGAGAATGTCTTTTCTCTAATCATTTTATAGTTTTGAATGCAGCAATATTCAATGTGTCTGAACATTAGTCACAAGCTTTGGTAACACAGTTTGTGGTTCTCAAAAGCGGTAGGTTACAATTAGTCATCCTGATAGTAGTATCTTTTGAGTTACTTCAGTTAAAAATTATTTATTCTTGTTGACTAAGTGCAAGGCATGGTTAAATAAGCTTATAAAGATCACATAGTTGAATGTATATTAAATTACATATGAAGTGATCAATGATTATATTACTTGTAGTGAGTACAATCTGCATTTTATAAGAACTTATTCTTTTTATTACTTAAAATTTGTTTCCTTTCTACTATGTCTTATGAAGTGGCTGCATAGCTAAGGATCAAGGTGCTTAGACAATCAATTCTGTGAATATATAATTTAAACTCAGATAAAATTTATCTTGTATGATCTGTATTGGAATAATTAAATTACAATTAATATAGGTAAAGGTATAGCTACAGCAGACATATCAAAGATTTCCTAGACCGAACATCTGGAATTTATTTTAGTCTGAGTTTTCATATTTGAGGTAGAGGAGCTTAAAATAAACTCTGTGTTGTATCACTATACATATAAAAAATATTTCAATACCATATAAGGTATCTAACAGCCAAACTGATACAACAATCAATATTTAGAATATTAACTAGTACAAATCAAGGTTCTGTTTTGCATCAATCGCTTTCAGTTTAACCCTCCTCACATGTTGTGCACTGCCTTAGCACTCCATTTGGAGAATAAAAATGTTATGAAAATCATCTTTTAACTACTACTTTTCAATCACACAGCAGAGAAAGAGAAACAAGTTTTATAGCTGAGGGTACAGAAAGCTCGAATATGCCACTTTATATACTACCTGTTAAATAAGAAATATAAATTATACAGTAAATATATAAATAAATATATACTACATAAATATAACAGAAAGTAAGCTTTTTGTGCACCTCATAGGCATGGAACTTACTAAAGAGTAAGACTCTACATTAGTGATACACAGCTATTCTGATCTGTAGAATAGCTTTTGTCATCTCCACAGTGCCTACTTGCCTCAGATATATATTGTTCTGGGAACAAATGAACCTGCAAGCCAAGAAAGGCATGTCTTCCTCAAAGATCTTTACAGTTAATGTGCCCATGCTAGATAAAAGTACCTTTCCTGTTTCAGATCAGAATAGCTCTATATCTCCAATGTAAATCAATAACATTATTAATAGAGCTAATATTATTGTACAACAGCTCCAGAGAAGTTGGAGAGATTCTGCCATCTGCCCCTACTACGTGGGGTGTCTCAGGGTTTGATGCTCTCTCCTTTCCTATTTAATATCTACATGAGGCTGCTGGGTGAGCTCATCTGTCGCCACAGGGTGAAATACTATCAGTACGCTGATGATGCCCAATTTTACATCTCTGCCCTTGATGAATGAAGTGATTGCCAGGAACACCTTATTCTGATGCTTGGAAGCTGTAAGGATCTGAATGGGGAACAAAGGCTTCAGCTTAAATTTGGCAAGACTGGGCAAGTTTTGGAGCCTGCCAGTTCTAGATATACAGTATTGGTGTTGGATAGGGTAGGGTTGCACTGCCCAACCTGTGCAATCTAGCATTCATGACTTCTGCTTGAGGATCAAGTGGCAGTCGTGGCTAGAAGGGCCTTTGAACAGCTTCAGGTTGTGCTCCAACTGCACCCATTCCAGGATCTGTAGGCTCTGTTCAGTTACTCTTGATCACATTACCTCCTAGTTGAACTACTTAACATGCTCTACATGGAGCTGTCCTTGAAGAGTATCTGGAAGCTTCAGCTGTTGCAGAATGCAGCAGCATGGGTAATTGTGCACTTCTATAACAACACACATTACACCTCTGCATCGCAAGCTGCATTGGTTATCAGTCTATTTCTGAGTCCAATTCAAGGTATTCGTTTTGTCCTTTAAAGCCCTACATGGCATGGGACAAGGTTATTTGAGAACTCACCTCTCCCTGATTACATCTACCTGTCTTACCAGGTCCAGCAGGGTATGCTATAGGTCATATTGGCTAGGGAATTTCATTTCAATCTGTTTTAAATTTCTGGAGGTCCTTCCAACCCTGGATCTGTCAGCAGGCCTGGTGACCCAGGGACTGGTAAAATATTGAGATGGCTCCCATGTAATTAATACCTGCCAATCTCTTTTATTCTGTTTAATTTTGCACTTTTTATTTTTAAAGTTTGTAATATTATTTTTTTAAAACTTTATTGTATACCATCTTGTGTCACTTAATTTATCAGATGGGCAGCTATATAAATATGACAATAAGTTAGCAACATTAATATTTCATAAGGAAATATATCCAGTTCAAGACCATTGTCAGCAAAGTATGCTAAATGTTTTATACCTAAAAAAAAATTGGAAGAATGTCTTTAGTATTCTCTATAATGGAGTATTCTATGACAAACATGTATCTGCTTCTTTTCAACTAGCAGAATTTCCACCCCAGTTTTTTAACCTTGGGATGTATCTTTGATATTTAGGTTTTACTTCTTAATAAAAGAGATTCATTGTTTGTCTTCATGTTAAACAAGATGATGCTAATGAATTACTCAAGTCCTAAGCAAAACCTTATCATCTGATCATCATGAAGTACTGACTCAGTTTTTAAAAATTCTATTTAAGCTAAGGAAGACTGCTGCTTTATTATGTATTTACTGTTCATATTTGATGTCAGGAAGAACACAATGAATTATTCTCTTATCACGAGTATTTCTTTCCATACCAATCCAAAAGCTAACTGAAAATACTTCTATCTCAGGTAAGTTAAAAAAATGGATTTGAGAACACCTGGAAGAAAATGAATTTTAAAGCTAAGAAAGTGTCATTGCCTAGTAATTTGTTATTTGCAAAACATGATTTAATTCTCCACAAGACTACCAGCACAGTCATATTTTTTAATTCTCTTTTTCTCTTGGTTCATTTCTAAATTGTGTACTGACTTATTAGCCTGAATTGCCTCACCTGGACTATGAGGTCTCCACCTCTCACCGTCCCTTCGCGAACCAGCAAGTCGCCAACCTCCATCATCATCTTCACCATTTTGTTCTTCTCGGAATATGCGCCAATTTTCACTTTCAGAGCGTATAAATTCATGTTTCCTTCCTACTGTTGCAGTTCCAACTTCTTCAAAATTTGGTCTCACTAAAAATATAAAAACCTATTTTGTGATAAGTATGTATATCATGAAAGAAATTTGGCATATAAACCCGAAGCGTACAATTATCACAACACCTTTGGCTAAAAGAATAAAAGATCAAATGCATGTTTCCTCGTGTTTGTTTTAAAATTCAACTACTTTATGTTAAGGCCGTTTTCATTTTTCATGGGGGAAAACAAGCTGTGTTTTCAACAGGTTTCATAAAGCCGTTACCACACAGCTGCAACCCTTTGAGTGTCAAATGTTTACTGCAACAAGTCCATCGAACAGCATCTGCAAAGTTTGTTTCCATAAACAAATGCCACCTAATGTTCACCGAGATTGCTTTATCATAGTTGAGAGGTATCAAGATACTATTTTTGGTCACACTGAAATTTACAATGGCACAAAGATTCTGTTGCTTTTCATATGGAAGGTGTTTTTAAGAGCTGCATCTAGTTTCTGCTTAAAATACCTATATAATGTTATTCAACATGATCTACTTGTCTACACTAAGTCAAATCTAGAAACAGCATTTGTAAAAATGTGCATCGGAGGCTGCTACAAGAATTACTGTATAGGTTTTATCATTCTATACAAAATGCTGCATTTCAAATAATATAGTAGCTTAAGAATAAAGAGGATAGTTTATATGGTTTGGGTATAATTTATTTATAGATAGCTTTGTGGGGTATTGAAATAGTCATGATGGAGATTTGTTTGCATCAAAGTAGGAATCCATTGGAGAGAGTTGCATATTATGCTCCAGTGAATGCTGCTTTATAATTATTTATTTATCATATGGTATATTGTACATGCACTTGCAATATATGAAGAGTATAATATCTAAACATAAAGAATGCCACAGATGTATACCATTGGAAAATATGAAAAAGGATACTTGATGAAATGAGGAAGCAAAAGAGATGAGAAAAATGTGTATGAGAGAATGATTGCTGCAAATAAAAGTGAAAAAGATGTGCAATGCAAGATAGTTGCAGTCACGGGCATGAGATGGTTAAGAGGAGTGATGAAAATGCAGAGGGATTTTGATAGAAATAAAATTGGTTTGAAAATAGATGAAAAGGACTAAACAAGGAGAACCCTGAAGTGAATGGAATTAAAAATAGAAGTGATGAAATGATTTGAATTGAAGCCAAAGACAGGGAATGTTGGAATAAACATTTTAGAAACTTGTATCAGAGGTATCTTGTAGAGTTGAGTTGAATTGAAATGAACAATAGAAAAGTTAATGTTGAAAAAAAATGGAGGAACAAAAAGCCTTAAATGTTCTGAGCATGTTGAAAAATAGTAAGGCATTAATAGAAATACATGTTAAAATATGGATGTGGTTTGCTTGAGAACTAGTTAGGTGATTTGCTCAACATATCTGAAGGCTGCAGCTCTGCCTCATGACTGGAAGAATATTATTCTCTGAGTAGAATAGAAGTATAAGAAATGACATTGGCAGAATTCTGATTAAAGGGATACAAAATGTGGTAATGAGTAAAATTTGAGAAGAGCAATGCAATTTTTTGCTAAGCAGGTGGTACACAGAACTTTTTTCTCCTCTACAGCAGGTCACTGAAAAATGAATGCATGATTTTTTTAGGTTGATTTAGAGAAAGCATATGAAAAAGTAAATAAGCTTGAATTATAAATTTTTTTGCACAACGTTGGTTGATAAATATGGTAAGATCAGTTTATCATCGAACTAAAACTTTTATGAGAATGGAATAGTTAGCAAACAGTTCAATATTGACTAAGGAATAATGTACTTATGGATGCACATACAAGAAATATTTGTGAAAATGTTAGAAATATATTGTTTGAGAATGTGAAGGTATGTGTGATGGCATGGCTCTGTGATTAGTGTTTTTCTTTGCTCTATATTGCAAGAGATAAAAATATTGCAATGAAGAAATAGTTGGATGAATACTTCCTGCTTTGGTAGAATGTTTACTAAAGATGGGGGGGAAAACTGGATAAATTTTAATATGTGCAAATGCTAACAGAAAGATAACAGAATAGCATATAGATTGTTGCAAGAAATTAATATAAAAGAAAGTAAAAAATATTGTGTAACAGAACTGAGAACTGCTCAGGAGAGACAAAAAATGGAAACAGGGTACTTAGGAAGTGCGAGTGATAAAATAAGAGGAAATGGGATTAACAAGTGCTGAATGAATGTGGAGTAAGTATAAAACAGTACACTAGCTTGGTTGATACAGAGAGAAATGAATAAATGCAGCTGCAAAACAAATATACAAAGGAAGCATGATTAGATTGAATAGATAATGGAATGAAGCTGTATTGGTTGGATGAAGCCAATGACATCTTAAAAAAAAACACAAAACCAGTGATGACTTTGAAGAACAAAAGCAATAAATGAAGCAACTTTGGGGTATGTGGGAAACAAGGCTAGTTTTCAAAAACAATGGTACAGGAGGATAAAATAAATAGTATTTAATGTTAACTACTTTAAGTTATTTATATATTTCTTTTACTTATTCCAAGGCTTTCTTTCGTTTCTGTGCATAATATTGCTTATCCTATGAGAAATATGGGTATTTGTTCTCAGCTGCAAAAATTCTTCTGTCCAACTTCAGCAGAGTATAATGCCATTTTTGGGAAAGCTTCAGTGCCATCTTATTCAGTTAATCACATTTCATTAAAATTAAAAGAAATTTGGGGTGGGCTTAGCATACCTATATTTATAACTAAAGCACTAGACAGTAAGTCACATTAAATTTACTGTAATTTTTTTCTGAATATAAATGGATATTAGTGAAATAAATGACTCTTAATTGTGTAGCAATACAAATTTGTCCATCAACGGTATAGAAGCTTTATAAAACAAATGTAGAAAAACTGGTATGGATGACATAATTTTTCAAAATCTATTTAATAAGATTCAGATGTATTATGCTGTGAAGTTCCTAAAAAGTAGGAGGCCAATAATACCTCAGTGACTAGTTAACTTTAAATATATGTACTTAAATGTCTGTAAGCATCCATGAATTTTATATTCCTAGTATGTTCATTTTATTGGACTTAGATTCCTTGGCACGTGGTTGGTGTTTCACCATGATTTCCCAGGATGAAAAGAGAAAAAGATCTGTGACTTTGCCTCAAACTAATTGACTGGACTTCCTGAGGAGAAGGAGCAGTTAAAGGGCACCTGCATTCCATGTCTGACCCAAAGCCTGTGATGGTGTTTATGGAAAAGTTCAGATACAACAAAGACATCCAGCCAACAAAGTCTACAGCTATGTAATTTGAAGTTTTAAAAGGACCAACTTCAAAGTGTTGTATTTTGGAATACAAATCTTTGAGAACTTGTTTATTGAAGGTTAAAAAAAACTAGGATAGCAAATAATAGTGTCAACAATCTTTCTATAAGATATATAAACACTCATACTGTTTTGCACTATAGTAACAAGGAGGAAGGGTTTCCTGAGAAGTCTCTTAATTTAAGATAATAAATAACATGAATCCAAGGAAATATACAAGCAACAAAAAGCTGTAATGCTGTGGAAGGTTTTTTTTAATGGGAAAATACTGTATACCTATGAATCCATGAATCCAATTATAATTACTGTAACTATAATTTCTAAAGTGCATTCAATCACATTTTAACATGTATACCAGCTTTGTTCATTTCTGTTCCTGAAGAGATAATCACAACTTTTCAACTATACGGGCTTTTCTATAGTTGTGGGGGAGTGGGGGTTGTTCCATAGTACAATCTAATTCTACACAAGTTTCATACCTTGCACAATAGCCAAGCCTTACCACCTATACAGATCAACATTTCATCTCTCAAACTGGATTAAAGGTATCAGTATATGGAACTAATTGTTAAGGACATATGTAAGGGGAAAAACTTATTATATTGAAAAGTTAGGGAAGTAAATCTGTTGTACTTCCATATGTTTGAATGAAAACTATCGCCTTGTCTTTGTAACTACAAAAGTTATTGTGCCTACCTCACTTTTATAGTGCTATGCCTCAACATGTATTAACATATTTTCTACTAATGAAATAAAGAATTAATGATTTATATTTTGTGGATTGTTAAAGGAAATACATGAGAAAGATTTTCGGTTTCTAAGTAGCATTATATTGGTCTACATTAATAATTTTCACAGCGGGTCTTCCGTAGTTTTACTGCAAACAATCACAGTCTTTGTTTCTCAGATCCTCTTAGGTCTGACGTTCGATCAAAGTCCCTACATCAGCAACTAACTAAAGAAAAATGTGAAATGCATTAAAAAACTACTGACAGATCATACAAGTAGTTCTAGATTGATAGGAGCCTCATTGTAGCTATTTCTTTACTGGTGACTAATTAATTAGACTTAACTAACTCCAGATACCACAAATTCTAAATACTACATAAAAATATCTCAACAAATCATGTAAATGTTTCTAGAAAGTGGCCATTGTGGGCCTCATTTGAGCTATTTTTTTACTAATCAGATTACTCCACACTAATTCCACACAGTATAAAGTCTGAATGCCATAGATTTATTCACTGTAAAATTGTGCTTCATTTTGGTTATAACAATTTTGTTCCATCCTCATAATACTTTCCTATTACATCCAACTTTATGAGCAAAGTTGACTTAAAGAGCAAAATATAGAACGATTAGATATTAAATCTTGAATCTTTGGTTACAAACTATTTAAAAGTAACATATCCATATCAACAAATATTATTTTCCAAGTATTATTTTATAAAGGACATTTCCAGCTCTAAGATAAAAAAAACCTAAAAGGAAGAAAGTGAAACGGAAAGTACATCTTCACCTGCCTGCCTTTGTTCGGAAGAAAATATTTTTAGTAATGTAACTTTATGAACAGCATCCCAAGAAATTGAATGGAAAACAATTCTGAGGAATGTCATTCCTTTGAACCAGTAAGTAAAGCTTTAAGTAAGATTATGCAAACCTAAAAGCCCCATCCTGATTAAGAGAAAAAAATGCACCCTTTTCTCCAAGTAAGGTCTTGTGCATTTCTCCATAGCAGCTAGGCTATTGTTGGGTAAAGAAAGTTCTAACAAATCAGCATTCTTTTACACATGACCACAGCTAATTGCCCCCCCTGCAGATGAAATGACCAATCAAATCAGCTTCATATGAAAACCAACCCCCCACATTATATACTGTGGAATGAGATCTGTAAGCCCATTCTGAACAAATATCCTTCCAAACTAGAAAAACGGGTTGTTTTTTTTCTTCCTTCCTTTTGGACCACTGTATACAGACAGATACAAGATCTTGGTGCATATTCCATGTTCAAGATACCCACCTTTCTCCCTTTCCCTGCCACACAGATAAAAGCTACAAAGACACGGGTAAGTACAGAATGCTAACAAAGCATATTAAGTTTTCCAATTCTGTATTTTAATTTTTTCAAAGGAAAACTTATGTTATTTAATAATTTCCTGAATCAAAACCTGAAATGCATTTTTCCTGCAAGTCATGACTACAGATAGAAACATTAGGATAAAACATACCTTTCCAGTTCTACCCAAAGTATAAAGCAGATTTTAGCTGGGCAGTTATCAAAATTGATTGCCTAAATTAAATTGACATATGATAAAATTGCCAGTGAACTCTATAGCCATGTGGGCATTCTTTTATGGTAAGATGTAAAGTATACAGTTCTTAAATAAGAAATAGAAACATATACACTTATTTTAAAATTATGTGACTGAATATTGGAAATGTGATTATTTTCAGAAAAGCTAGAATTTCATATAGTATAATAGTACTTAATAGTTAAATTTCAACCTCTACCCAGTGAAGTTTATATCCAAAGTATTGGTAATCTTTACATTTTATTTGAATTTAAATATGTCTTGAAGAAATTAACTTGGAAGATATGTAGTCAGAATAAGACAAATTAACATTGCACATATTTTAATTCTGCATAGCAACATTTTCTGGGTGAAAATTACAGCCTCTAGAGTAAAAAAAGTTTTAAAACTGGGTGAAGTTGTATGTAAAGTTGTTTTAAATCTGATGGTAAAAGGTTCGTATAATACTGGTTATACTATTTAATTTGTAAATTTGCTTACCTTTTTATATAAAAAGGGTATCTTACATTTTTATTTAATCTAGAATATTAGACTGCTCAGATTACATTTTCTAGGCTATTTAGAAGAGATTTATTTTCTAAACATATGCAAAGGTCTTATTTTCTGCTTTGTTATTCTCAAGAGTTTATTCAACACAACAAATCATTAAAAAGATAAAGACAGGGAGAAACATACCATGTAAGACTAATGACATCTGAATGTGTCTTATTTATCTTTTAAATCTATGCACTAATAGATTTGCTTGGTGTTGATTTGCACCAAGTTAGATTAATTCCATCTCAACAACAGAAGCATCTAGCTGAACTTGTCTATGCTCTGAAGCTTAGTGACATTGGTCCTAATTATTATTTGGATAGGAGACCACAATGAACTGAAATATTGAAAAACCTTTGGGGAATAAAGCACAGGCCAAAATCATTGGTAAAAAAAAAGAGCGCTTTGATTTAGTCATAGTAACAATTCAACTTCAGACAAACTTATGCCTACATCTACATTATCTGCCATGGCTCATGTACTTTATAAACTGCCACCTGACAAATATATGAGAAGAGAAAATAATTCAAAATTTGATATATAATTCTATGAAGACCTTTAAGAATTTGTGCACACATGCTAATTTCTGGTTTTATTAAAAAGACTATTTACATGCAATATTTAATAACAGCTGAGCAACATCAGGAAAAGGGTGATAATGGGAGGGGACAGCACCCCTTGCTTACTCCCTGTAAGCCATGTGTAATATCAATAAGTTTTATTATGGAATGGATAGTGGAGGGTGTGGGAAATGAGTGTCATATAACACTGAGCAAATTTGATTTTAAGTAAAAATGTACAGTATTATGTATTATATACAATTTACATAATCGTAATGCAACTTGTATTCAGAATAATATGACAGTAAATAAATAGGTATTTGCTCTAACACTATATCCTTAGAACTTTGTAGTAAAACTACAGTCCAAAGCTAATTTTAACTACTTTCTGTAAATATGTTTTTTCCAACCGATTTTGTTAAGAATTATAAATGTAACAAATAAAAGTCAATACAAAGTACAAAAATTACAAACAAACAAAAAAATACAAAAATGGAAGTGGGGATTAAAAAGGGGGGGAAGGAAAAAAAAATCATTGTCTCTAAATAAAACATGATTTCTCTTCCCTCATACCTGCTATCTTAAGTAAGGAAAACAAAATAAAAATGCTACATAAATCAATTTTTACCAGCAAAAGTCCAATAAGGGCAACCAGATACAACTTTTTTCTTCTTTTAACCCTGGTCAAACAAACCCAAAGCCCATCTTATAAATCTTCCTAGATTTTTAAAAATTATTTGACCTCTTCAAATAATGGGCATTTTTGAAAATAGTTTGCTGCTTATTTATAATTCAAGGCTTCAGAACTTTAACAGATTTCTCTTGATCTATAAGTAAAATTTATCATTTTGTTACTTCTAAAAAAAGTCCTTCCCAGTCTTAGCAGAGGAGAAAAAAAATGATGTAGTATATTTTCATCTCTTGTAGGGAATAAGTCATCCATCAGAACCAGTTGCATTACATTTAAATCTCTCTTTAAATTAGTTTCATAAGCATCCATTGCAGCTTGTTCTTGTTTTATAACTTCATAAGGACATGTTCTGTCAATTTCATCAAGTATCTGATCCAGGCCGTCCAAAAACTTGGCTGAAAGATATTCAAAATTTGCACTAAGGATTTCTCTTTATTCTTTGTTAAGAATGATGAATTAAGAATACAGTGTAATATTCTTCCAGTAACAGATCAAAATATCACTTTCTTCAGATCAGCCAACAGTATTTTTTATAAATAATAAATTCATTACTTAAAGTACGATGTAATATTCTGGCAAGCACCTGAATATGAGAGTTAAGCTGGAAATACTATAAATACTGAAAATATCATTATTAAAGCAACTAACATTTTGAAGATGGAAAAACATTTTGAGGGATAAAATGGACTGTTACATGCTAAGGAAAACAATTTCATGCTATGAAAAATATTTGCTTCACAAAACAGTGTAGCATCTAAATAATTTTGTTTTTGAAGTGATAGTTTATAAGATATTTTTAAAATCACATTTTAATAATTAAATGATGCATACACTTTAAATACAAAATGCTTCAAACTATTACAGACGAACAGCTGTATTATTTCTCTTAAAATATTGTGCTCTGATTCTGAATTATCTAGGCTTATTTAACTGCATCAGTAAAGTATGATCCATTATTCCTGCTTTAGTTTTCTGGACTCCAGTTTAACTACTATACATTACATAGTTTGTTGACGTATCTAGTTATTGTGTATTTATGCAAAATTCAAAATTGCTTTCTCCCAATTAAAGTAGAAGACAGAATAGAAAACAGAGTTAACGACAAGAGATGGCATTCAATTATTCTTTGTTGAAATTCTTTTTTGTTCTATTTATAGAACCATAAATGTTTAGCATTTGGTTATATGTGAAAATGTTCTGACCGTTGAGCTTTTAACTAAAAAAAAGACAGAAGTGTAACATTTGCTTCCAGCAGATCATAGCTTGAATTCAGATCATTATGTATAATGGGACTACTGGAAACTGCCTTCCTTGCTTAGAAGTCTACCTATAGCCTCGTTACCTATGAAAAAGCTCCTCTAGTTTTGGATGATCCTGCTGAATGGCACTTATTGTACAGGAAGCAATGAGACAGTAGGGAGAAAATTACTCAATATCGAAAAATAGAAGAGGAATATGTAGTTTAAACAGTGAAGGAAATACTCGGATGGTTCCTAAAGAATCTGTACTGGGATTAATTAATTTAAAGAGGCAATTTGGAACCAGTACACAATAAATGCTCTCTTAATGTCTTTAGGATTGATGTCCTAGTTTGTTTTTTCCTTGAAAACATTAAATTCAAAACTGGTATACTGCAAAGCAAAAACAACCTCCACTGTTATAATACATGAGATGAATGGCTACCATGTCAGCCATTTTGTAAAAGAAAATGTAGCCATTTATACAAGTGCTTATGGCCAATTCTCAAAATTCCAAATGTGTCAAAGATAGTGTTTGTTGACACTGCTCAATTATATACAATGATATAAAACTGTGAAGAATATTGTGAGGAATGTCCAAACTAAATGCATAATTTAAAAACTGGCAGTGTCATTTAAAGTCAATATGTATATAACAAAACAAAGACAAAAAAACCAGTTACACATCTACTCCACAACCAAAAACATAAGCTTATGGTAGGATGTTCCAAAGAAAGTATCAACTGTCTGGCAAGTGAAAATGATGAAAAAAATTGTTAAGGATTTTTAGGACAGGGATAAAAATAGCAGTTCTGTAAATTTGTATAACAGACAATATAGAATTTTGAATACTTCACAAATCACAAGTGTAAAAGTGCAGTTAAAATTACTTATCCTCTTAAATTAAACTACTGAAATGACTGAAAGCTTTGAGTGAAATCCAGTAGTGGAAGAGAAAATGCTGGATTATTCAGATGCTCTTGTTTCTCTTGTACTATTTAAAGTAATCTTCTGCTATTAATTTGTTTCTGACTTGTATTGGTAAATGTCAGAATTCTGCTAAAATTTTGCATAGATTCTGCATGTCTGAAGTTGCTTAAAAGGGGGGACATTTTGTAGAAGGTATTACTCATTTATCTTGCCTTAATGCTGTCAAAGTTGTACCAATAGTATGTTTATAGACATACACTTACCTCCTAAAGAAAATTCCCAGCGCTTATCTCTGTCCAATCTCTCTCCTTTACCCAGTTCATATCAATACAAACCGAAAGATAGATATAGGTAGGTAGGTAGGTAGGTAGGTAGGTAGGTAGGTAGGTAGGTAGGTAGATAGATAGATAGATAGATAGATAGA
>JANHFL010001034.1:85187-122426 GCA_032468155.1 Oxyrhabdium leporinum
CAGCTACATACACACACAAACATATATGGTACATATAGGCAAAAAAATCAATTTTACAAATTGAATATCTTATTTTACAGCGAAATAATTTTGATCAGTAATTATTTAAGATTCATTTTAATCTTAAAATTAAGTTAAATATATATACTTAAAAAAGAAAAAAGGAACTGTTTCTGGAAATCTGGCTCAGCAAAAAGAAAACTATGCCTACTCTATAGTAAACTCCACTAAAATTAGTGGTTTTCACTCCCACATAAGTATACACAGAACATTGCTATAATGGGGATAAATCCATTTTATTCTATTGACAATGGGTAAAATATCTTTTTCCCCTCACAAAAAAGAAACAGATTAATAATAGGTCTCTATGTGCGGTTGCAAGCACAAGGAAACATGCATACTTATTTATAAGTTCCACTGAGCTCAGTAACTTTTACTCTCTGATAAGAATGTGTAAGACTTAGCATGCTAGTTTGTTTCTCTTCATTTATCACCTCCATGTGCCTATAATCAACATTCTACCTTGTCATCAAGATTTTCTTCTGACTATTGTAATGTTCCTGATTTGACAGTCTTTACTTGGCAAGAGAATCTGCACTTACCCTATACTTCAAAATGGAATTGAGTGGACTAATTTCATTCCCCCTAAGAGGAAATCAGTAATTTCTCCCTCAATCCTGTCTCCATTTCAGCCCCTTGTTTTTAATGGTTTCTTCTTATAATATTTTAAAGTATTCTTGGACCTCCCAGTACTGACTTTCATTCATGCATAATTATTAATGGAAAAATCCTCATGTATCTTTTAGGTGCTTTGGTTCTTGGTCCAGTATTTATTCTAGAAACTTTAGGAGTGAATATTTCCTTTGTTCCGTTTCTCAAATTATCATATATAATATTTCTCAGCTCTATATTTGATTAACAAACAAATGCCATTTGGGTTGAAAACTCCTTTTATCAGAACAACTATAGTAACAAAATCTTAAAAGTATGAATGTGCTTTTCTCCTCCCTCGTTTTATTCTCATGTAAATTAGTGAAGGGCTGTCTGAGATATTTTCTTGAGTTTGTTTCTTGGAATGGGTTCAATCTGTGCTTGTCTGAGCATTATT
This sequence comes from Oxyrhabdium leporinum, assembly GCA_032468155.1. Lineage (NCBI taxonomy): Eukaryota > Metazoa > Chordata > Lepidosauria > Squamata > Cyclocoridae > Oxyrhabdium > Oxyrhabdium leporinum. The sequence continues at coordinate 86,296 of JANHFL010001034.1, forward strand.
TTAGTAATGGATCTTCCTGCTGTCCTTCAAGGCCATTCTCTATTCCCTTTGCCTTTCCTCTTTTTTTTTTTTAGCATAGCTATTACTTCTGTGATATAGATCAGGCTGAGAGAGAATGACTTGCTCACAGTCATCCAGTGACTTTCATGATTTAGAGATGTAAGGCACTCCAGTAATAAGAATCAGTGCAACTGTGTCCCCCCAAACAGACACGTATCCTTTTTTTTTCCAAATGACAATATACAATTTATTTAAAGGCTCCAAAACTTAACATTCCCTAATCTGGGAAGGCTCCAAATACGTGAAGTGCCCAGATGGGAAGGTTATTTGCACAAGAAAATGGTATTACTGGGTTGGATAATCTCATATTCAAATATACGAATTCAAATAACAACTACTAACTATAGAGAATGTCAATTATTATACCTCTAAAGTTTTCCGAGAAAAGACCCTACATACCTGGTTCTTTTCTGGTTGTTTTTTCAAACCTTCTGTCTCCCCTAAAAAATTAGAAAAACAAATATACAAGAATGCTTTTTCAGGAGAAATACTTCATTTTCAAAACTTAAAATTCAAGCTAGAAATTCAAGAATGTATGGAGATAGAATAATGAAAACCATTCTGGAAATGAACATTAAAACACTTGCATTATATCAATTTGTTCAATATTTAGTTATATTAAACACGTTCTTAGAATTAATTCATATTATTAATACATTTATCCTATTTTACTGCACATTAATGAATAACATGCTTGTTTCTCCTTATATTTAAATTATATTATTCAATTATTTTCTCCCATAATGTTGTTCTCCCATAATTGTTTGTTCCCTACAGATTCACATGACATTTTTCCAATGCCACAGATATATCTGCTATTGAAACAAATCTAAAGCCCTTTTGAGTTCACATGCTGTTCTGTTTGTTGAATACCAACACAGATTTCCAGGATACACAGAAACTATTAGCAAGTACAATTCTTGTTCATGCTCTTGGTTAAAAATGAAAGCAAGTACTAATCTATGTTCCTCAGAAAACAATCAATAATATAATTTCTGAGGAATAACATTTTTACATAATTTTCTAAATCACCAATACTAGATAATACCTTCCATTTTAATATAAGAATCTTAGGACTATTTCTAAAATTATTTCTAAAATTATTTTATTATGAATATACTCTGTGATAGGATCTGTTACCAGTGCTAAATCTAAAATTCATTCACTTCTTTACTTGTAATTTGAACTGTAGTAAAATTACTCAGTATAATATACATTAAAAATACAAAAGTTGTAATAAAATAAAGCATATTTTCAGATATACAAATAGAGACAAAAACTGGTCACTCACATTCTGATTTAATATTTTAAGAAATATAGTCTTCGAAATAGATCCCATCGAGGCATGAACATCAAAGCACAGCCAGGACTGCTCCATTAAAAAAAGCAAACATTTCATTATACTGTATATGATTTTAGAATTACCTTTCCTCCCAGCTCTGTGACCTATACATTTCTCTGCCCCCTCCTCTTCCAAATCCACCTTCCACATCGTCAAAACTTCTTTGGTAGAAAGCACTTTCTCCTCGACCTCTGCCTAAAAGATAAAACAGAGCTGTTTCCTCATTACCTTTCACAATTTTCAAAACTGAATTCAAATATTCTTTTAGCAGAGGTACAGCTGAGACATATTAAAAGGTACAAACGTTATATCTCCCTACCAAATTTAGTGGAGGAAGGGTGTGAAAATATAGTTCATTTCTATCATCCATTTCATTTTTCTACACAAGTCTTCCTTAATTTGGTGCTCTCTGGATATAGAGGCTCAGCTCTTAGTAATGTCCATTTATTGAAAAGGCACTCAAATTGGGAAAGTGTGGCATAGATTCCCTATCTAACCTACACCCAGCTTATGTGATTTCTTTGTAGATATTCTTCTTATAGATACAGAACTCTCAATTTCTTTTCTATCAATCTAGTCATTTGCTGAACTCAATATTACCCAGCAAACCTACATGAGAGACAGTCAACCACTGGGCCATGACTGACAATTTATCAAAGAAAAGTATTTGTTGGCAATGTGACAGTGCTGAGATCTCAGCACTTCTCCCACCATGACTATCCATTTTATTTTTATAAACATTTTCAATATATTACTCTTCCATTTCTCAAACCAAACATCCCAACTGAATTCTTCTATCTCTGATGAAACAAGCAAGTAAAGCCAAGTCCTGCAACATCAACATGCCAGCATATAAAGAAAACTTTGAAATCAACTTTCTTCTGCCTGACTTGATGTAACATTTATTATTTATCTTTAAAGAATGATAAAGCATCTTGGTTATATTTGTGGCGCTGAGCACAATATGAATAGATTTAGAGAAAGAGGCAAGAAAATAAGCATGGGTGAGGATGGTTGCTGAGCAATCATAGAAACACTCCGTAATGTAGAAGTAGGGAAATTCAATTATGAACTGAAGTGAGCAAGGTGGTGGCGCTGCAACTTCACAGGAATTGGGACTTGGATTTTAAGCTATATTTCTTTTCCATTTTATAAATATGTTACGACTTGTTAGATGGTTTAGCAAACATTTTACTTTCTGCTGGAAATTACAGAGAAGCTGTCCTCCTATTATTAGGCAATCTACTGCCAAATCAGCAATTAAATACTTAGGGGGGGCATTAAAAGCTGCAAAAAGGAGTGGGGCTTCATACAGCATAGCATTCGCAGGTTTTCACATTTCTGAACTGCCCATCTCTCTCAAAGAAGGACTTTGGGCAATGTACAAAAAAAATCAACTTATAAAAACAGTATATAAAAATTAAAATGTTAAGAGTTAAAATAGCAGGTGGCTGAACTCACAATCTTAAGGAACCTGTACATTTTGACAGGCCCAATATGTTCAAACTGATTCCAGATAACCAGGCAAGACAGACCAGGCATCTCCCCTAGCATCTAACTGTGAGGCTAGCATCTAACTGTGAGAGATAATGAGTGACTTTGGCAGATGCTAAATAAATTCTTCTGCACACTCCTGAAAATGGTTCTCTGAGGGCAGGGTCACATGAAACAGGGCTGCAAGATGGCTATCCACAGACAAAATAAATGTGGAGAAATATTGATGCTTACCACCAAAAGGTAGGCCTTGTAGTGGCTTTAACCCTTATCTGGTCAGGTTCATTCCCTGCAGAATGCCACTAACATTCTAGATTTCTCTTCTCTCATTTCATCTGTCTTAACTCTTCCATAAACCACAGGGAGTGATCCAAAAGAGGGGATAGGTCACATAGGTACAATCTGATCTAAGGCCTCAGCCACCATCTTATTCTGAAATGGTGACTTCAGATTAATCATGGAACAGAGCAGTGGGAACAACCCCCATCTCCTTCTGAAGCCCATCAGGATCCATCAGTTACTGGGGGCAGACTGATCTAATGGTCTGGCCTCTCTGTAGTAGATGGTGGTGCCAGAGAATCCCATGCTAATCAGGCTGGGATCTTACCCTGACAAGGAGGAGACCAAAACCTCCCTCAATTTCAGATCTCATAACCACTGCTCCGACAGGAATACCAGATCCTCATTTGGCAGATTTTAGATGACTATGCTATCCAGTGAGAGCAGAAATCGTTTATTTCCATATTACAACTTGAACATTGAGGAATATGTTTACAACATTCAAGATATAAAGCCATTTCATTTTATCTTCATTTCTAGATAGATCACATGTTTAATATTAGTATATTAGAACAATTGAGCATTGGCTAGAAACATAAATTACCCTTCAGAACTATAGCACTCATTTTTTATTATAAATTTTTAACTTTCCATTACAAATGTTTGGGATACATTCTCTGTATTGGCAAATATTTGTTATTTTTAACTTCATTTTTCTTTCATTCAAAATAGAAAAAAAATGATATATTTATAGCAAAAATATCTTGTTTAATTCTTTAAAAAGCCCCTAACATTTTGTTTATTAAAAAAAACTCACCTCGACCTCTAGAGGAACTTCGACCTCGGGAAGCCCCTACCACTGTTCCTCCTCCTCCTCGTCCCATCAATCGTAGGACAGCAGCACTATTTACAGATACTGAAAAATTTCTCTGCCAAAAGTAAGAAATAAGTAACAAAAACATTTCTGAAGATATCATCAAATGAAAACATATTTCATACTCAACTCCAATATTATTCTGCAACTGAAAATACAATGAATCAATATTAGAGAAGTAATGACAAAGCAGATGAATGACTGATGAACTATTAAACGTTTTTATTAAAAAATAAAGCATTTTAAAGCATTTAAGACCGAAATAAATTATTGCACACAAAAAAATAAATTAAAGAAGGCAGTGTATAGAAGATAAAATACCAGTAAACAAAATTTATAATTGTATGTAAAATTGTTTCATTATTTGAGTAATTAAATAATCGATCATATAAAACAAACTCATGTTAGAAATAACTGCAAATCACTGCAAAATTTAAAATATAGCTAATTTTATTAATATCACAACTATTTATCATTATCTGAAATAAATACAAATTATCTTAGTTTTAAAAAATGAAAGAAAGAAAAAATACTAAAACAGTAACTATGAACTGAAGAAGCTACTTGGATGAGAAGTGAAACGTCTTCAAGGAAAAAAAAAACCCAAAGAAACTTCAGCTGCCTTTTGAAAAAGCACCTTTGGGTCAACCATGATCTAGACGACTGAGAATCTCCACAGACTAAAATAATAAAAACAATATTGAGTGCTAGATTATTTGTACTCAAATGATGGTCACAGGTGGTCTTGGGCTTACAACCATTCATTTAACAGCCATTTGAAGGTGCAATGGCACTGAAAAAAGTGAACTATGACTAGTCTCTCTGCACTTCCAACCTTCGCAACATCCCCTTGGTCATGTGATCAACTTAGGCATGTATTCACAATGTTTGCAGCACTAGGGGTCACATGATCACCATTTGCAATCTTCCTAAGGGGTCTCTCATAAGTAAAGTCATCGGGGGAAGCCACGTGATTTGCTTAATAGCCATGGGTATGAAGTAATGATCCCAATTCTGGCCATAGGTTTAGTATTATCTGTATATGAAATTATTTATCAATATTAAAATGATTGAATTTCTGGTTGTTTTCCTTCTATTACCAATTACAAAAACAGCTACACACGCACACACACACACACACACACACACACACACACACACACACACACCTCATAAAGTCTAAAAGCTTCTAAAATAGAGTCTTTGATTCAGTGGTACGCATAAAGAATTTAAAATTCAATTACCATCATCCTATTATAAAGAAAGGCTATTTAGAAACAATTACATATAACATCAGGGATCCCCAACACCCAGGCCACGGCCCACTATCAGGCTGAGGAAGCAGTGGGAGAGTATGTGTGCACAGCTCCACTTGTGCACGTAGCGGCGGGCAAGCATGTGCATTCATGCAGCTCCATTTGTGTGAGCAGTAGGTGCACATGCCCATTGCTTGTGGAAATGGAGCTACCCGCAAGCTCTCCCACTGCTCACGCAAATCGATCCCTTCTCCCCTGCTGTTCCGCAAAGCCAGAAAGGTTGGAGACCGCTGATATACATCATTTAGGTGGCTACATGATTATGATCTTTTTATTGAAGAATGACATAGAGGAAATCAGCTACATTGATAATGGGATAGCCAATGTAATACAAGGATTAAAGAACTTGCTTGGAAAAAGACCATAGAGTTCCTTGGCACCAGAATGGTGATATGAATGCATATATCATATAAAATGTGCTTCCCTTGACTGTGTAGTGTGTACTCAAAATACTGGATTGGAATTAGGGAAATTTAGGTTCAAGTCCCCATTCAACCATGGAGCTTATTAAGTAATTCTGAGCCAACATATGCTTCAGCATTGTTCAGTTTGGGAATAAATAGGGGGTGGCCCCCATATTGGTCTCTTTGAGCTCTTAGAAAGTAACAGTAACGTATGTTCCAGCAACATAACAGTGCAGTGTTGTGCTGAACAATGCTGAAGTTCAAATAACCAATATTTTAGCATGCTTTGAAACTAACAATTAAATTAGTGTTATGTTAGTAAATTTTGAATATAATCATCCCTGTTTTTCTCTCTCTAATATGCATGAAAGGAAGAGATTCGAAACGTGTTTTAAAATTTAATTTAATTGCAATTTAAACTAACATCACTTTGGTATATGATTCAGGCATCAAATCTATTACAGGTAGTCCTCAGCTTATGACCATAATTGAGGCCAGAATTACATTTGTAACTCGTGGCAACTGTTGAGCAGGTCATGTGACAACACTCAACTTTTTTGTGTATTTAGTGTGTATCTAATACAAATGTTCCTTATATTCATTTTGTGGTTCTGCTCTGGAAGTTCTTCAACAAGAAGTCAAGGCATTTGTTTCCAGAGTTCAGGAACATGTTTTCAAATAAATGTCTGAACTATGATGCTGGCAACTGTAATGCTGGCTTAACAGTCTGATATTTTTTTATCAGATCAGGTGAAACAGCAGGTACACTAAACTTCATCTTAGAATCTCTAATGAGTATAGTAGTGTTAGGGAAGATTTATTGGGTTACAGAAATGTATCCTAGAAAAGTTAATCAATTCTAGAAATGCTGACTTTGCTTTATAGAGCTATAATAAGAGTGCTTTTCAATCAAGAGATGACAATGTTTTTATACAGTATCTGAAAATAACACATTTGAGCAACACTGGAAAGTACTGATGCCCTTTCCTTAGGAAGGTATAGCATTGCTAAGTTAATCAATACTTTTGATATGTCCAATTAAATTATTTTAATACACTTATCTAAACCTTTCTTTAAAAAGGTTCTATAAACTTCAGCTGGTGCAAAATTCTGTGACAAAATAGTTAAAAACATATTTAAACCAGCAATACTTTAATACTGGCACTGAAATAAAATCTAGGTTTTAAGTATATTTTTGAGATCAGCGCTTATTGATTTTGACTTTCAATTAGGCTGCAATATGAGGAGTACCAGTCCTTGCATTTCTTTACAGCCTGGTTCCAATTGGCCTATCTATAAGAAGCTAGAAAACAATATTCTTTCCCGCAGTAAGTTGACATTTTCATTGGGATATTAATATAGGTAGCCCTTGATTTACAACTGCTCATTTTAGGGCCATTCAAAATGGCAACAGCCATGAAACAAGTGCTTTATGACCAGTAAAGCACCCCATCCATCATAAATGGTTGTGCTATGCGCCATGGTCATGTGATTGCATATTGGGCAGGTCAGTTTTATGACCTGTTGCTGCATGCCATGATCATGTGACTGTGATTCTCAATGCTTTATGCCAGTTTCCTACAAAAAAAATGCCCATTCGAATGAATGAATTTACTTAATGACCACAGCATTCATTTAATAACCACCGCATTTAATTAATGGAAGCATTCATTTAATGACCATCGTAAAAAAGACTAGAAAATTAATTCCAGTCACAGGGGTACCTCAACTTAGAACCATAATGCCTTATGATCAGATTTCAGGTTTCAATTAAGGTTGTAAGTTGAGGACTAGCTGCAGAATGTACTACCTTGAGACATTATGCAGTAACTAATGAAAATGGGAACTTTTTGGCTATGATATGCCAACTTTAGAAACATACTCTAGATAGACTTGATGCTTTTGTTTGGTGCAAACCATCAGAATCATTCGTAAAGTTGCAGCATAGATTTATTCAAACCTGTACATAAGAATCTGGTCAAATAATAATGACCACCAAATTGGAACTTGATAAAGGTCAATGGAATTCAAGAAGGGATGGACTTGAATCTCTTTTGGCAACACAGACTCTAAATGGATAATACATTTAGCTCTGTCCCCCAGCTCTTCTCCTACATTTACCTTGTAAATGCTTCTACTAAAGTAATGTCAGAATAATAATGAAAATGATAATGATAATAATGTACTATCATTACTAAAATTATTGGTAGATATATGACTTCAGATTCTATTTTTAAATGTAAATTGTGTTGGTAATCAGAAAGGCAAAGAAAAATGAAATTAAATAAACAATGTCTATGTATACCGTGTGTATGTATGTGTCTGTGTATGTTCTCTCTCTCCCTCCCCTGTGTGTGTGTATATTATTCACTCTCTCTCTCTCTCTCTCTCTCTCTCACACACACACACACACACACACACACACGTTTTCTGGAAAATAAGACTGGGTCTTATATTAATTTTTACTCTAAAACTGCTTATTTTCTGGTTAGGTCTTATTTTGGGGGAAATACGGTTCTAAATGCATCCATCTAGCTGATGATCTTAACTGTGGCCTATTTTTGAAGTAGGGCTTATATTACGAGCATCCTTAAAAATCATGTTAGAGCTTATTTTCCGGTTGGGTGTTATTTTCGGGGAAACACGGTGTATGTATTTGTATCTGTGTATGTATAATATTCTTACCTTGTACTTTATCATAATGAGACTTATTAAATAGAATGAGACCGTAAAGTCTGAATTACCTTATATTACTCTGTGGTACATTAATAAGTTTAAACAAGAAACTTTCTGAATATCTGAAAATGTCATTAAAGACTTCTTAGGTCAACTCATATATTTGGAATATCATTTACAATTCTTTAATTTTAATATCGGCCAACGTGCAATTTGGTAAGTGACAGTAGATGTATTTAGAATAGATGGGAATACTTACTTTATTTTAAAATTGTAAAATATTAACATGGTATATACTATCATGCATGACAATAAGGAAATATTTTATAGCTGAACTGATTCTATTAACCTGAATGGTAAATGTGCTATAATGAATAATCTATTTTTCTATCGTTAAATTCTCATATAAATACCCATTTTTTAATTTTTTTTTAAACTAACCTGTTCTTCTTCTGTAAAAGGTACTAGTGCCAAAGGTAGTAGGGGCTCCTCTTGTAGAATGGGTAGAAAGTCCTTATTCAGAAGGTCTGAGGGTATCTAAAGGGGAAATTAAAAAAAAAGGAAAGGTTGCAGACCTGTAACAATAGATCTTTGAGTGGTCATCTACACCATCATACATATGGATTTTAGTGCTGTAAATCAACATTGACACTATTTTAGAACAAATGGAAAATTTGAGGGAAACATGCCCCTGGCTCCCAGTGTGCATATCCCAATACTGTAATTCCTATTTTCTCCTGAGTTCTTAACAACTACCACAGCAGGTAAATAGGGAATAGAATCACCAACAGAAGAAAACATAAGCAATAGGGGGAAAAGTAGATTGTGTAACTTCACAGATGACCACTCAGAGAGCTATAATTTCAGGTAACCAACCTATCCTCCTACTTTGTGGTCTCTGCTAACAAAATACGGATGAGTAGGAACCTTTCTTGCTGGGCAAAAATATAAGAAAGAAATAAGGCCAGGGTCAATCCATGAAATATAGTGTCTGTTTTTATTTGTATACCAAGTCAACAGTTTTAAATAGGAGAAGAGTTATGACAGAATGATTATAATAGCTCTCTGGCAGAAAAGCTATGAAGAACATGATTGCTGTGTTGCTGTCCATTTCTCGGTGTTTCCACTCTAACAATGCAATGCTCAAAACCTGCAATATAGGACTACCTTGCCAACTATTTAGAAAATATGACAAAATCCCATAAACATCTGCAATAGCTAGTATCTATGGCTTACAGAAAGATCTTTATTTAGTTTAGACAAAAAACCTTATACATCTTCAGACAGTAAAGAGAAATTTCTAGTAGAATAGACAATATTGAAAAGAAGGATGGAAGAAAAATATTCAGATTCAACTGAAAAAGCAAAATCACTTGGACAATTAGGGTGAAGTACAGCAAATGCACGCATTTGAGCGTACTGGCAGTGAAATGGCAACCAAGAGTGCCAGGAAGCCAGTTCAGCAATCTGAGATTAAATGTTGTTAGGGTTAAAGGGTTTGGACATAAATAGATTCAAGTCTACAGAAAGGTTTTCTTAATTGCCAGGATTGGTTACCTAAGCAAATATAGTTTGAGCAAACCTTTTAGAAACATTTAAGCTATTTGCTGAACATGGAAACCCCATCAACAAAATGGGAAACTAAGATGGCTCTTAAAGTCTGAAGAAAGAAACAGAAAGGCCATCTGTTTGCAAGGAGAATAGAAACTGGAGGATGTTTTGCAGCAAGCAAACCACTTGCTGCAAAACATGTTGTGCTTATCTGCAAAAGCCATACAATAAGTACATTTCATTTACTAGAAACGAATGTTATCTGCTGCATACCAAGCAAAACAGATTCTCTAGAACTTCCCAAATGTTGTAATAGGCCTGGCTAACATGAGGACCTGATACAGTTGTCTTGATTCATAATAATACTGTAGAAAGCCATTGCTGGCAGCAGAATGCAAAGTAAAATCAATATTGTCCTTCTGCACTTATACAATTCCTCTGGTTACAGAATGTAATGCTCTAATATTTTTCTCTAAATATGAAGACATCTATCTATGAAGTTTATTGCCACTGGTGGATATTATTTGGCTTAGAAGATTCTGATCTTCCCCTTAATAATTAGATGAAACTACTTGGGATATCATTAACAAAGGCACTAATCCCACAGATTGTAATCCTAAAATACATAAGGACCAGGCCTTCACAAAATTAGGTTACACAGAACAACTTGGGCACCACAACAGAATTGTACTAATCAGAAGGTATAGAGAACCTTTCTTACTGCTGAGTTTGCATATATTTATGAGCATTTGTCACTTTCATGAAAAAATGCTATTTGTATATTAGAAATCATCTCTAGTGAGAACACTGTTCCTTCAAATACTATAACTATCAGAAGTAAAAGTCAGAGGAGATAATAAGGAACACTCCCAGTGTGATTATACTCCACTGCTGCATTTAAAAAAAAAAGAATGGGAATTTAATCCCCAGAAGAAAACTATCAATTTAAAGCAAATTAAAGCACACTGAATTCAAGGTCAAATGAATTGGCTGATCATTGAAGTATATATTAAGAGTCCTGGAATTCTGAGTTCATTATTGTAAATGTGTGTGTGTGTGTGTTTGTGTGTGTGTACAAACCACAGTGTTGGAAATAGGAGTTCTGTGGCTAAGTGAGGCAATCATTAAATGAGTCACACCCAATTTTACAATCTTTCTGCCTTGATCTTTAAGCAAATCACATGGCTTTTAAGTTCCCTCATTGATTTTGTTTGTTGGAAGCCCTCTGAGGTGATTACAAATCACATGATCTGGGATGCAGCAACTAACATAAATACATTACCAAGTGCACGAACTTTGATCATGTGACTATAGAGACAGTGCAATGGTTATTAAGTGTGTGGACTGTTCATTAGTCATTTTTCAGTTATATAACTTCAAACGGTCATTAAACAAACTGTCACAAGTCAAGGATTATCTGTATTTTAAGTTATAATGATCCCAACTCTCATAGTTTTTCATAAGCTCTTAAAAGAGTTGTGCCCAGGTCTGGGGCCCCAAGTATACACAGGGACCTGTTTCTTGGTTAATTTAGGGATTATGATGGGTGATTTATTCTCAGTTGCCATATAGTTTAGTTTTTGTATTATTGTAATTGAATGAAAACAGTTCTCTTCAAGAAGAAGCAAATAGTAAAAAAATGATATCAACACCTGCAAAACTTGCAATCAAAATCAAGTCCACTGACACAACGCTCATTAGTACCAACCCTGATTTATAATTCCTGCAAATTACATTATTTGTAAAAGTGGAAGACCTGGGCGATAATCAAATAGGCAATCTACAATGTGTACAAACTGTTGAAGAGTTGGATCAGTTGGTGGAAACACCAATATTGAATACTGGAAACACCAGTAGTGAAGAAGTGGTATTCACAAGCATTCATGAATAACGGAAGGAAAATGTCAATATCATCAGCAGGACAACCACAAAAGGATTCACTTTCAATGATTCACACTAATATTATTTAAAATTTTCTCTGCAATATCATTACCTCAGCTAGGTTGAATGATTAGGTGAATGTCACCATAGTAGTAAGCTCTATGACCCAGTAAGTTATACTTTTGAGAACTCAAGACATAATTGGCTATAGCATATCAGCAATATAAACAGATGTACTGCAGTGCAATAAGGGCAAGTGATAAGACTGATAATTTTGATAATACAGAATTCCACTCCAGAACCCGCGAAACTTGTAATATTCTGAATCCCCTCAAACTATAGTCCTTGCTTAACTATGGTAATTAGGACCAGAATTTCTGTTCCTAAACAAAGAGACTGTAAAATGCAACGTCGCATGACTAAGCCTCCTGGACTGTAACAAAGTATTTGACAAAATCTCATGAGACTCTAGTAGAGAAAATATCACAATATGGGTAGAGTATGTTACCATTAGATGGACATAGCTAGTTGAACAATTGCACTCAAGGAGTATTCATTAACAGCTCCATGTCAAACTGAAAGGAAAACTGAGTGGTGTACCACAGGCTATGTTCTAGGCCTATCCCGTTCAACACATTTATAAATGACTCAAATTAGAAGTTAGAAAATATGACTATTAATTTTACATGATAGAAAATTAGGAGAAATAGCAAACATTACGAAGACAGTGCCAAGATTCAAAGAATGTAAACAAGGAAGAACAATAGGCAAAAGTCATCAAGATGAATTTTAACAGGAACAAATTGAGATAGGTAGGAAAAATCTATATTAGGTAGGAAAAATCAAAGCCATGAATATAGGATGAAAGTAGCTATATTGGGTACAGTACACCTTAAAAGAAAGCTAATTTGGTTTATAATTAAGGCACCAGACTACAAACCAAGAGATTATGTGTTATAATCCCATTTTAGGCATGAAGTCGCTGGGTGACTTTGGACCAGTCACTGACTCTCGGTGCTTGGAGAGCAAAAGTAAACCATTTCCAAAAACTTTCCCAAGAAAACTGTAGAGAGTAGTTCAGCAATAGCCAGGAATCAACACTGATTTGGAAGTACCAAAACAAACAAAATACATGAAAAGTGTCTATGTATCTTGGTGGATCACAAAATGAATATGAGCCAACAATTTACTGATTGTTAAATTTATGTTCCGCCCATTTCACTATAAAGTAACTCGGGCAGCTCTGATGCATTTGCAAAATACAAATGAAGTGTTAGGCTGCATCAGCAGAGGTATACCATAGTGCCAAATACAAGGGAAGTCATTATTGCTCTCTATTTAACATTGGTTAGGCAATAGCTGGAATACTGCATCTAGTTCTGGCACCACAATTTGGAAAGAACTTCAGCAAACTAAAATGTAAGCAAACTAAGAGGTAAGCAACCAAGATGATAAGGGACCTATGTAAATATATATATATATCTGGAATGGCTGGAGATTATAAGTATGTTTACAGAAGAGAAAATTGCAAGGAGGTATGATTGCTGTTTTCAACTATCTAAAAGAGTATCATGTAGCTGGCATAGCAGAATTGTTTACAGCTGCTCTGTGAACAGGATCAGAATCTGTTTAAATTATGAAGTAGATTTTGATTGAACATCACAAAAAAAAAATCCTAATAGTAAGAGCTGTTCAACAATAGAATAGACTTCTTCAAGAGTTGGTGGACTGTCTTCCTCTGTAGTTTTTTTAGACAGAGTTTAGATAGACATGTATTGGAGATGCTGTAGTAGAATTCCTGTATTGGATAGAAGCTTGGACTAAATTATATTCAAGTCCTTCCTATCTTTTCATTCTATGTTTCAGTAACCTGTGATTTCAGCAGACAAGTATTCCAGGCCACCAGCTTTGTTCAGTTGGTCTGCAACTGTCATCAATAGTGGAAGAATTGGTGCTGCTGATACAAATATTTCTGTTACTGGTTGTGTATGTTCAGATAATCATTCTATGAACTTCAGTTACAGCTAAGTAACAAATTTATGTGAGTTCTCTTAGTGAATTCTCCAGGCAGTGGAGCAGTAACACTTAGTATACAAGATGGAATACTAGTGAAAACTAGTGATGGCAGCAGTGGTGTCAGCCCACAAAATATACATAACTTTAAGTGGATTAGTCCATGTATTAAAGTAATCAATGTAATGAATAATTTATGAAATAAAAGAAAAAATATGACTGGCTGAATCTAAAAACATTTTCATTCAACAAGGACATTTTTTGATACAACTCAATTAATTTACTAATCTTTTCATAAGTATTAATTAAAACAGCACTGCATAAACTTTACCTTTAAAAAACAAACAATGTTGTTGATTAGAGGAACATACATCTTTTAATTAGTTTAATCAATCATTATTTAAAATCTCTTTTTAGCAAGTTAGAGACTAAAGTATTTACTCCTGTAGTAACATAACAACATAATTATGCACAGATTTCACTATAATCAAACATGACTATTTTTCCCCTACTTACCTTATTATCTTTCAGAAAAAGTGCTAACATTTCTTCTCTTCCATAACGATAATCAGCTAATTTATATTTTGGCAAAGCTGGAGAGAGAGGAGGAGATGTCACACTCCCACCACTTGATAGAGCTCGAAGCCTAGAGGCGAAAGAAATCAATGAAACTAGGTATTTTATACACGTAATTTTCTCATTAGGACAGTGGATATGAAGATTCATGTCACACCAGAATCTTTTTCTTTTCACCATATTTGGAATCACATGACGCAAGTTCATACTTTGAGTCCTTTGTAGGCAATTTCTGTAGGAGCCTGCACATTTTGAAACACTTCTAGCAAGGTATGTTCTGTTCCACCTTCCTTATAACAAATGTAGTAAAAATTATATTCCAATATGCCTTGTCCTGAATTGTGAGCATCCATCTTGTTGCATATTCTGTTTTTCATATTAGAATTATTGCTGTTTATTATTGCTTTTCTTTAATTAGAATGTTAGGTAATCTGGGCAGTTTATTAACACTGCTAAATAAATAAATGCCAGTGATAGTGGGACACATCTAAATATCCTTTCTCTATGATGGAGAATTTGATCACCAGAATATTTTTAGTACATTATAATAAAATTTTAGCACATTTCAAGAATAAGAATTTAGAGGGGTGTCAAACTCGATTTCATCGAGGACCGCATCAGGGTTGTTTTCGACTGTGGGGGGACGTGGCCAGCTTGACATCACTCGTGTTGGGGGTGCTTGTGATGGCCCAAGTGCTCTGCCAGCGAAAACGGGATCCTGAGTTCTGTTTCTGGCTGCAATGGCGTCCTGCAACCCTCTGCCAGGGAAAACGGAATTCCATTTTCACTGGTAGAGACACCACGGGCCAGTCCTTCACTGTTCCAGGGCAGCCCCACCGGCCAGGCAGCCCCACCGGCCAGATCTAAGTACCCCAGGGGATGGATGCAGCCCGTGAGCCTTGAGTTTGACATCCCTGATTTAGAGGAAGAATAGAGGCTATATTAATTTAAGAGTTTGTCACATTTAAACCTTGTTGCCAGACAGTGGTTTGCAAGTGCAAAGAACAATTACAAGTCTTGCAAGTCTTTTCAGTAGATAAACAGTAGTGCTTATAATAATTTTAATAAAGCAGGAGAATAATCAGCTCAAGAACAAACTTGCTGATGTTGCATTGATCACAAGCTGAAATAGTTTAGCTGGACTGATGCCCAATTGCATTGTATGAGTGAAGGACATGACTCTTGCTAAACAATTTTTTAAATTGTAGAAGGGTCCAAACAGGCCTCTATATAAACATAGGACTCATGTAAGCCAAACATACCCTGGCAAAAAATTATAACACTGTAAGATTACTGAAAAGCTTCTTGCCCAAGTATCCTCATATCTGTCATCTGTCATATCAGTTATACTGTATTCAACCTGAAATGTTCTGTGATCAAATACAGAAGGGAAAAAGATGAAATGTGAAGTTGCTACAACTCAAAGACAGAGAAAAGCAATGTAACTGGTCCACCAGAACTTCAGACTTGCTTTTCCATTCATATTAGTTTTACAACTATTTTGTATGACAAAGCTTTGACAACATTCTGTAGTACAAAAGCTGCTTGAAAAAACAGTTACAATAAGTCCTTCAAAATATCTCTATTTTTTTTAGCAAGCAATAAGATTAAATTGAATGAGTGTTTCACAGTTCTGTAATTATCCTGCTCATTTCCCAGTCATTTCTATGTTGTCAAATTCTATCTTTTGGATGTAACTTTTTTGAGCCTAGCACTAGATACAGGAAGATTACTATCTTCTGGATTGGTTGGGCTTCCAAAGGCCTCCTCATTACAAATGAGCTTAACAAAAAGCTGTTTTTTAAAAAAAATCCATATTGACTTTTATATTAGAGGCTAATACTAAGAACTTCCAACAGCATCTTGTAAAAGTTAGAGACTAGCTGAGCACGCAGAAAGCATTCCAGAGCTAACCTCTTCCCTTCCTTTATCTAGCTATTTACCTTCACAGCCTGATCTTCAATGGATTGCAGTATTAAAGCAGCAGGTTTCCATCCTGCCTGCTGCTTTCCTAACATTTGAAGAAAGCAGAATATAGACCTAAAATGTATATCAAATCAACTATACCAAATATGCATATTTAGTCCATTATAACTAAGACCTGCATAGAAGAACTACTTTTTGTCTGAATTATTAACTTGAATAATGTGGTGAGTGAAGGTTAAGTTGTCTTAACTGAACACAGTTTTTCAGTAATAATGTTTGAAGCTTTGAAATAATGATGTACAATCAATATTTCAAAGGCTGAAATAATCTTCTAAACAGGTGTCTACTCTTAAGTTTTTGTGTCCTTATCATACTTGGATTCCCTCCTTAATTTCAATGCTGTGTTAAACATAATCTCTTCAATTGGATTAGCAAATAATACAATAAGCATGGGTACAATACAAAAATCTTTTTGTGCTTTGTATTTTGATGGGCCAAAACTACATAATTTTCTGACCTAGGTATATCATAAATGCCTCCATTTTTAAAAAAGCTGATTAAACAATGGATTACATGATAAATTTAATAAATATATGTCTAATTCAAATTAAAGTATGGATTTAAAAGGAGTTTTAATTGAAAGTTCATCATATAGACTGTTAACCAAAAAGGAGTAAAACCTACCCACTTTCAATTTTTTAATTATAGTGAAAGTACACTCACTGAAATCAATAGAATATTTAATTAACATTCCATGTTGTCAATGAGTCTTCTTTAATCTAAATAATGTTACTGGGTTCTTAATAGTAAAATCAGATATTAATAATAAAATAACAGAATAATAGAGTTGGAATGGACCTTGGAGGTCTTCTAGTCCAACCCCCTGCTCAAGGAGGAAATCCTATACCATTTCAGACATGGTATAGGTTGTTCAATCTCTTCTTAAAATCTTCCAGTGATGGAGCGCCTACAAATTCTGGAGGGAAGGTATTCCACTGGTTGATTGTTCTAACTGTCAGGAAATTTCTCCTTAGTTCTAGGTCAGTTCTCTCCTTGGTTAGTTTCCATCCATTGCTTCTTGTTCTACCTTCAGGTGCTTTGGAAAATAGGTTGACCCCCTCTTCTTTGTCACAGCCCCTTAGGTATTGGAATACTGCTATCATTCATCACTTATCATTCATTCATGAATGAATGAATGAATGAATGAAATTGTGGGTCCCTATGCACAAAGGATGTAGTTAAGACAATCTCAGGCTAGGTCACCATAGAAGTGCAATCCTACATTTGCATCTGTTATTGTTCTAAATTAGCATTTGTTCCTTGATTCCCCCACCCCAATCAACTTTCCCAGAAGATAGGTGGAATTTGATATCCAGTAATTTAAATAAATTTTCCAAAACTATTCTGTGAATCATTAGACCATGGCTTTAGAAAATTTGTTGAATTATCTCAGGGCAGAGGCAATGTCACAACAGGGAATTAGGTAAACCATCTTACAAAGTATATCAATTACAAAGAGAAAGGCATTTAATCCTTTGACACAAGGTAGTTCAATGTCCAAAAATCCTGTTTAGAAAAAAGATGATGCATCAGTTTAGGTTGTTTGCTCATTGCATGGCAACAAGATGGCATAATAAATAAAATTCATGACATCTACTATAAAGGAAATCTATCCAAAGTCAGGAGGAGATGCAATCTTTACATACTCCAAATTGTCTGTTGGTTGCTGTCATGACAGAGGAATCATTTTCTTATATACAATTTTCCTTATTCATAACCACTTTTATTTCATCATTCCACCAAGCATCTTTTTTATACTTCCCACTAACGTGCTAAATATTCTGAAGCCTTGTTGTAGATATTAAATAACAGTATCAAACTATTGTTAAATAATACAGTAACTATTAAAAGTATCAAGTGACATTTCCTCTGTTATTAAAAGAAATGAAGAAAGATTTAGCAAACAAACTGGAATTTTATCCAATTAATCTGCTGCCACCCTGTGGCCACTGTTTTCATGGTAACAAAATAAAAATAAAAGCAATGTTCAATTACTTGAATATTGTTTCTCTATATATTCAAATAATCAGTCTAGCTATTTTATTCCAACCTTGAAGCTTTGAAATACTTTTATAGAGTAGCTTTATTCCAAACACAATGTAATGTTTACTTATTTATTTACTTACTTGCTAAATTTCTAAAGTTGCTCAACTCAAACAATGTGACTCGGGACGATGTATAACAACAACAAAAACAAACACTCTCCTGAAACCCACATAAGTTAAAACATATACAAGATATAAATATAAAATACAAAAATAAAAATGATGGCCATACACTATAACAGAACAACCAAAAGGTAACTACACTCAATTGGCCTGGTTGCCTAAAGCAACCAGATTAGACCAACTAACTCAGGAAATATTATAAGCATTCGATAGTTCAAAAATGTCTCCTTGAGAAATTTCAAAGCACCTGGAATAATCTCAATGCAGCCACCCCAGAAGCAGGTAGGAGGGAGGCTAGTGGACACAAAATATTTTTTCTGGGGAATATCAGTGCCTGCAGCCTCTACATTATTTACACACACACACACACGAACAATGTAACAAGTAATGCTTTTCTTAATTCTAAGACCAGCACAATATAACAATGGCAAAAAGCCACAAAGCAATCACAGCAGCCTTGTCTTTACACAATTTTTTTCTAAAAGTAAAACTAGTTTCCTTATAAATATGAGATAGAAATATGATTTACCATGTCTCTTGACCACAATTAAAAGAAATCTGGTTTGCATTAAGTTTGGTTTGCTCTGCTACCCAGTATATTTATTATCAGCAAAGGTGGTAGAAATGTGTTCCAAAAAAAGGACGGTGCTTGCATTCCCAAGGCTGATTGCTGACTTTCAAAGCAGAATTTGCAGGGAGCCAGTTACATCTGTACAAGGCCAGTATGTTTATTAATAACAGATGGAACAGAAGAGAACAGGGAAAATATCCTGTAGAACTGCAAAATATTTACTTTCTGAACAACACATAAGGTATGCAACTCTGCCTGGAAATAAGTATATTAAAAATACAATACTTAAATATTATATGAATTAGGTATTAAACAAACAATCTTTTAATTTGATCCAAGAAGGTGACTGATCTCTGCAGACATACAAATACATAATGGTTCATTTAATGTGTAAGTGAAATTTGGGTAAACTCCAAATTTTCTAGATACATCACAGGGGATCTAAACTAAAAACAATGGATGATTTAAAAAAGGTACTGAACCAGTGATTGAAATTTCAACCCAATATGTAACTTTTTTTTTAAAGAAGAGACAAATTTGGAGTATTGTTAGATAATCTCTGGTGAGAGCAGAATGAGGATTGTGAATTTATCTTTTCCCTACTTGACCTCTCTGCAGCTTTCAATACCATCAACTATAATATCCTTCTGGACTGTCTGAGATGATTGGGGGTGAGCGGCATTTTCTCCAGGGTCGGTTCCAGTTGATAGTGACTGGAGAGGAGAGATCTTGCCTTTGGTCCCTACGGTGTGAGGTGCTGCAGGGTTCCATGTTTTCTCCACTCCTAATCAATATAAACCCAAGGTCACTTAGTGACACCATCCATTGCCATGGGGTGAGGTATCATCAGATGTTGATGATATCCAATTTGCAAGTAGTACTTGACTTACAACTGTTCATTTAATGATGGACCAAAGTTATGAGGACCTCATAAAAAGTGATGAAATGCCATCCTTCAAGCTATAATTGTTGTACACTGCTGCAGTCACATGATCGCAATTTAGGGGCTTGGCAAGCAGCCTACATTTATAAGGGTTGCCCTGTTTAGCGGTCATATGATTGCAATTTACCAGCTTCCCAGCCAGCTTCCAACAAGCAAAGACAATTGGGCAAGCAGGATTCGCATAACGACCACAGTGATTTGCTTAACAGCCATAGCATAAATGGTTATAAAATCAGTTATTTCATGTGATGACCCACTTAACGACTGCATCACTTTAAAAATTCCAGTCCAAATTTTGTTTGTAAATTAAGGACTACTTGTGTACATCTCTGTCCTGGTGAATTAATACTATATCATCTTATCCTCGTATTTGGAAGCTGTGAAGGTATGAATGAAGAACTTACACGTTTTAGCTGAATCCTGGCAAGACTGTATGGCTTTGGATTTTGGGGCATATCAGTTCTAGGACTATGAACAATTGGTACTGCATGGGCTTGTGTAGTCTTAGACAATCTGGGGGTCCTCCTGTTTCACAACTCTTGCACTTATTTGTGTGTGGTAGTCAGTTGTAACCATTATAACCATTCCTAGAAGGGGAGGAACACGTTACTCAGAGTTACTCATGCCCTAAGCACCTCCTGATTGGATTGTTGTAATGTGCTCTAATTGTCCCTGCCCTTGAAGACTGTACAGAAGCTTCAGCTACTGCAAACTGTAGCTGCATGTGTGCTTCTAAAACAGCACATAGCACCTCTTCTCTGTAAGCTGCATTGGTTGCCAGCCAGCTCCTGGGTCTAACTCAAGATACTGGTTTAACCTTTAAACCCTTCCTGGCGTGGGTGCAGATTATTAGAAAGACCATCTCTGCCTAATTATAACTGCTTCTCCCATCAGATTGTCCTGAGCGAGGCATGCTGTGGGTCCCATCTCTCAGGGAATGACTATATTGGCAGGCCTGAGGAAATGGGCCTTCTCTGCTATGGCACATTGCCTTATGGAACATTTCCTTCCCTGAAGTGAGCTCAGCTCCATCTCTCTTTATTTTTCAGAAGTCCCTCAAGACCTGACCTGTGGCTCTCAGGGAATCAGTGGCTCTGTGCTTAATCATGTATATGTGGGAATAATATGAATGTGTTTGACGTTTATTGTTTTCATATATTTTTTTGATATATGCCTCCCTTCTTGTGAGATGGGTGCCATATAAATTTGATAAATAAATAAATATGTACCACAATTTCACAGACAGTATAGTCAAAGAATGCTGAAAAGGGGGAAGGAGTTGAATGATGCAATGGACTCTTCAATGAGTCAAGTACCAGCTAATTATTTTACTCTCTTATTATACTTGTTGCCTATTAACATTTTTTTAGGATAGCAAGGCTATTATTTGGATTTCATTCATTTTAGAACTTAACTTTCCCAGCTTTTAATTTTTCAATGTGGTCAGCCTTAAGCACTTTTTTTCTGCTTATGAAATGATATACCTCTGTGTGATTCTGCCAGCACTTCTGGGAAGTCAACTCTGCAACACTCAAGGCAAATAAACTGTGATTCTTTCTTGTATCAAGCTTTACTTTTAAATTCTGAATGACTGGTGAAATCTCTCAAAAAAGAGCACAAGAATGCTGAATTAGATGGATAACTGGCTAATTCAACAAGGCTCTCATTTGCTTACTGACTACTGTGAAACCCAAAACCATGTTCAGTAATACTGTATTTAGATCTAATACAGAACTGACTCATCACTTCTTTTCACATAATGTACAAGCAACAATGAAAAGTAAACACAGAGTAATACACTGATCTTACAGGTTTCCTTATGTTGTATAATATGGCAGGAAATAGCAAAGTATATATTAATATTTTCTTCAAGTAAGAAAGATGGTTAAGGGAAAATAACATTTAATTGTATCACCACAGGACATCATAAAGTTGATTTGAGATTTCTCCAATACAGCACAATACAATTCAAACTAAAAATTTGATTTAGAACAGTCTCCCATCTGATATTTGGGGGCCCTATTCTTTTAGCCCTCTGAAGGCCATGAACCCTGGCTCTCCCTCCCCCTTCCACAGGATTGTGTTGAGTTGGGGGTCAGTAGTGTGGATGGTTATGGAGCCTGGATGAGAAGGTGCTTTATGTAATGTTTTTAGTAGTTGTTGGGAGCAGCCTAAGATTAATATGTGAGATAGGGGAGCCATATGAATTCTTCAAATAAATAACCTACATAGTTGCAATTTAAAAAAAAAGAATTCAACATCTTGTGAATTTTTTCCAAGCAGTCATTTGAAGCAATATATTGATAAACCAGCTACCGTATTATCAACATTCAAAGAGAAAATCTTTTGGAGAAATAAAGAGACAGACTTACCATTCAGGCCCAAAATTAAGTGTCTGAGTTTCCGCTGCCATTTTTGAAAAATATTAACCTGAAAAAGAAAACACAAACTATGAATACATAAGAGTAATGTCACATCTTGTGTGACTGAGAAAGATTCTTGGCTTTGTTATACCTTTACTATATAAAGGTATAATTACAAACAAATGTCTATTTCACACACTTCACAAATAGCCTGTGATCTACTAGCCTATGACTTCCAGGGTTACTAAGGGCTTTTCTTCTAAGACAAATGCAACAAACAATATAAGTCATAGGGATATATGGATTCACTCATAATTTATCACACAGTCAGAAGCAGCATGACTCTGATAAATACTTTTACAGAAAATATTCTCCTTTACCAGAGACCTCAGAGTTTGATGCTTCTGCGTAGGATCTTAGCTGTTCCTAGCACTGCACTCTTTAGGACAGAGAACTCTGATGTTCCTGGGATCTGTTGGAGCCACTCTCCACACTCTCTACCTTAGATCCTGTCTAGTAGATCCCTACTTTTATGGATCTGGTGCTTAGTGCCTGTTCTTGTGCTGCTATGATCAGTGCTTCCGTGCTTTTAGTCCAGTCCTGTTCAACCACTGGTAGCATTTCCCAATGTTTGCCACCTCAGCTATCTGTCAATGGTACATCCTATGCAGGGTTTTGCCTTGCCGTGGCACTTCCTCCAGTGTCTGCTGGGAGGCATTCTCTGCTGACTCAGGCATTCTCTCAGAACTCATCTTTGGGTGCCATTTTACTGATCTATTCCTGGGTGCTCTGGGTTTTGTCCACCCTCTTTCCAGCTAGTGTACAGTCTCTGGGTGTTGGACTTAGGGTGGGAACCTCTGTACACTGTACGTGAAGAGCTTCTGGGTCTTCACATTGGCAGCTTCCATGTCCTTTTTTGGCCAGCTCACTATACCAGGAGGATATCTGATGAATGGTAGGCCATAAGTGTTGATGGCATGGATCTTGTTCTTCCCGTTAATCTGGCTCTTCAGGACCTGTGATCCTTTCGTGGTACTTGGATGTTGCTGTCTTTTTTACTTCCTCGTCATGGTTCCCATGTGACTCTGACATACCAAATTACTTGTACCTGGTCTTTACTACTTTCCCTCTCTTGATTACCATCCAGCTACCCTTCTCTAGTCTGAATGACATCCTAATGTCCTCACTAGAGATCCATGTCAGGTGATCAGTGAGTTGATGTCTCATTCACTCTTAACATACAACTTGATGTCATTCATGTACAAGAGGTAGCTGATGGTAGTTTCAGTCTTGAAGTTGTATCCATATTCAGCCCTGATCTTTTAAAAAAATCAGCAAAGCAAAAAAAAAAATCAATCCAAAGTGATTAAGAGATGAGCCTTGACCAAATTTAGAGTCCATATAGGTGACATTAGTGGCTATAAGCATGAAGAAATCCCGCAATTCCCAACCAATCACAAGCCAACTACAAAAAACACAGTCCCTGCTTCTACATATGATGCTCTATAATGCACTAAAATATCTTTCTGCCACGGACTAGTGTAATGATCTAAAGGCAAGAATAGTCTTTTAATCTGTTCCTCTCATGGGCAAATTATGTCCAACCAAAGAAGCAAAAACATTCAATGAAAGAATACAATACAGTTGAAGATTATTTTAATTGTTCTGTTGCTTTGAATGTTTACACTTATACTCCTCTACAAATCTACATTAACCTGAGTTTGGAGACTTCTTAAAACAGGAGGACCTTAAAACACTCCCCTAGCAATTCTCCCTTGCTAGCACACGTCTCTCTGCTAACCCACTCAAAAAACAGAGCAATAGGTCCATCATACTGTAATGAGGAGTGCATAAAAAGGAGAGGGAGGGGGAAGGGAGAGGGAGAGACAAGAGAGACCAAACACCATACCTAGAAAGTTCTAGCTCTATTTAACTTTTTTAAAAATATGTACAATTAAATTTGTCAAGTATAAGGTACATTGTATTATTAAGTAGAAACTAACAGATTTTAACACTTAACCTGTATTGCTATCTAGGGAGGCAGCAAGATAGGACACTAGTTATTTTTCAATACCAGAGAGAGACACTGCAAAAAGATGAAGACTTATGTATACCAGAGATTACATTAATATCCTCAGAAAGTAGGAGTAACATTAATAAAATGTTGGTGGTGGACTTTAAAATATTCTGGGAGTGAGAGATAACTATGTATCTTGGCTCTTAACTATTTTCAATTCCCTCCAGCAGCTCCCAGTACTTTTCAAGCCTGTATTCTGTAGTAGCTACCTAAGAAAAACAACTTTTTGGACCCAAAATCTGAAGGACTAAATATTGTGTGGAAGACCTGCAAAAACCACAAAGTGATGTACAGTAGAATAAAAAGATTCTTTCCTTGACAATCAAGCCTCAAAGTAAATAAATCTATGTTATGACTGCAATCAGAAGATGGATTAGTTTTGTTCACTGTATCTGAAAAATACTGCAGAAGTTAAAAAAAAAAAGTGTAGAAAAGGCAATCAGTCATGGATTTCAAGCTGCTCCCCAGTGAAGAAATTACAGTAAAAAGGGATTTTAGTCTGAAATAAGTAAAAGATAAAAAAGAGTTCTTTAAACTTGCATTGCGCTCTCTCTCTCTTTTCAAGAATCTCATTTTCATTCAGTTGCTTCCTCTAGTCCCATTCAGTCTTCTTATATACACTTTTTGGCAACACAATCCTCATTCATTCATCATGTCTGTTACAAAACCATCTCAAAGTATTTCTTTCATATTGGACACTCATTTCAGTATTCAATCCATATACATTCAGCACCTATATATTCCTGACTCCATCTCTTTCCTGTATTATCACATGTACTCTTAACTATGATATTCCACTTACTTTTATGTTTCTCTTAGCATACACAATTCATACTTTTATATAATCAGATGACAGAATCATGCTCTTATTAACAGCTATTTTCACTTCTTCGCTACTCCTTGAAATAGACAACATACCACCCACTACGTTTCTATCAGCATTTGTCCACCTTAAAATGTCTCTATCCATTTCTTCCTATTTAAGAAGCATCCTATGAAAATACAGAAATTAAACTCCTTTAGTTTTTCACCATTTTTATTTAAATTCACATGTGCACTCATGCTCAAGGACATGAACTGACAATTTGTTTTCTTGCTAAATAATATAGCCAACATCTATTATAAAACATTAACTTCTCAGCCAACAACATGCTACTGTATAGTAAAGTACACACACATATTCAAGTCCCCAACCAATACAATTCTAATATTACCACAAACTTATCTTATATATTCATTCCTATATCTATGGCTGACAAGGGGACATCCATATATACTTGACGTATTCCATGCTCAATGTTGAGCCATTCTGTTTATTCCTATGCAAGCTTTAGTTTCATCACATACTTCTCTCATTCAGCAACCAACTTTCAATTCTGTATATGCACAAATCATACCTTATTTCAAGCCTATTCACTATCCTGATTGATTTAAACATGCAATACATTTTTCACATTACACTGATACTTTTCTCAATACCCAGATAAAAATCAAAAATCATGTTGCAAGTCTTCCCAAATTTTGTTCATTAGCATTTCTCAATTATTTTCATAGCATGGTTAACATACTAAACCCACCACAGTTTTTGCGTTCATCCTTGCTACATTTATCTTTATGTAATAGAATAATATGATAGTCCTTAACTTGAACCACAAAATTTCCACAAACTACAATTTTGAGCCCAAAATTTCCATTGCTAAGTTGGTGAGTTTTGCCTCATTTTACAACTTTTCTTGACAGAGTTATTAAATGAATCACTGCAGTTGTTACGTCAGTAACATGTCAGTAACATGTCAGTAAAATGTAAAAATAAATAAATAAATAAAGTGAACCATTTTTCCAATATTCTCATCTGCTTCCCACACATTCATTCATGTCATCTAAAAGAATTCTCTTTGAAGATTGTATTCATTCACAAAGTTGTGCAATTTGGGGGGGGGAGCTCAATTACTAAATTACCTCTGAATTAAAGTGAATTATTACTAATGAAACTATTTTTTCTCTTTAACAAGCCTGAGTTAGAAACCATGTTTTTCTCTTAGTTTCTACTTCTTGTTATTACAGAAAAGCCAAATGTTCTGTTTTGATCACATCAAATAAACTAGGGATGTCAAACTCAAGGTCCACAGGCTGGATCTGGCCCACAGGGTGCTTAGATGTGGCCTGCGGGGCCGCCCTGGAAACAGCAAAGGAACGGCCCATGGTGCCTCTGCCAGCAAAAACAGAGCTCGGGGAGGGCTGCAGGCCGTCGCAGTCGAAAACAAGACTTGAGGGGGGCTGTGTGTGCCCCCCCCCAAGCTCCATTTTCGATGGCAGAGGGCTGCAAGAGGCCATCGCAGCCGAAAACAGAGCTTGGGAGTCTGTTTTTGCTGGCAGAGCGCTTGGGCCACCGTAGGCGCCTTCGACATGAGTGACCTCAAGCTGGCCACACACCCCCCCGAGGTCACACAATGTTGATGCAGCCCTCAATGAAATCGAGTTTGACACCCCTGAAATAAACCATGGAAGGGACTTATTAAAGAATCAAACAGGAGCAGTCAAATTTGTATGATACGAAAAGCCAGTATATACAAGTTTTTAACAAACTGTACTCACAGGCTCTTCCTGAAATTGTTAAGAAAATATAACATACATTCTCTCCAAAAGCAAAAAAGAAAATATTGTCTGCTGTTTTTTTTTAAAGAACTTCTTAATAATATTTTGTAGAGCTCAGGATATTAATCTAAACTAGAGGTGGACAACTAAATTTTTAATTTAATATATAGTTCTTGTAGCAAAATTGATAGTGTTTTAAAAGATATATACTGTTCCTAGCATATGGTATCAAACTGGAAGAGACTGGATATTTGGAAGGGGGAGATTATCAATACTTTGCCGGAAAAACAAAGTTTTACTTTTTAAAGCCAGGCAATAATCAGAATTATGTTTAGGAAATTATGCACAGCCAGCTAAAGTGAATGAGTGTGTGAGGAATGAACAGTCTTAAGACTTTCAAGATGAGTCATTACAAGACAGCATTAATAGATAAGACTATTAATCCTTCCAATCATCTCTAGTTTTGTTAGATCATTATATTTTATGACACTGATTATTTTATGAACAAAGGAGAAGCTCTTAAATGCTTACATTCATAGATGGACATGCTCGTGTGCAGTTCTGTAATAGACTCAAGCATGTTTACTGACACAGATCCCAAATTGTGGTTGTTAATAAGTTCAATTATTATAATTCATATTTTTGAATAAAGCAGATAAATGAGTAAACTATGGAGTCAACAGTATGCTTACTTGGTATTAAACAGTATTCATTAAGAATGTAAGAATATTTTCTATCTCAATGAAGTATCTTGAGGATATAATCAAAAAGATATTAACAAATTTATAGAGGTGGCTGTGGACAAACCTGATGTATTCTTGCAAAAATCACAACTGTGACTACGTGGAATATGAGGTTCTATTAAGGAGTACCTAGCATCAACATGTTTCTGGGGAAAAAATAACTTAAAAGTTTTGGCTAATATAGCCTACTTTCAGCTGTTCCAAATTGAAGAATGTTAGCTATGCTTTTGAAATCTGAAGGTTTGTTGCAATGAATAAGATATATTGGATTGTTCATGAAGACTAAACGCTGTTTAGACTTCATGAACAATCCAATATATTAGTAATGTTAGTAGTAGTAATGTTAGTAATATTATAATCTAGCAGTTTATGTGGAAAGACAAAAGTATTTCACTAAGTTCCTGACATCTACAAGTTCGCAGCAGATATTTTTTCTTTGGGTCCTAGGAGAGAAACATCTGCCACTACCTAGGATTGAACTCTCTACCTTCCCGAGTGGGAGGCGAGCATCTTCAACACCAGGCTACCACACTACTCAAATTCCCTTCAGGATAAATAATAATAATAATAAATAAATAAAATCCACTTCTTCAGATCTGTCAAATATTACAAGGTTAAAATTTTGTTGCTGGAATGGTACTGGGATATATCAGGACCACCATGCCAAACGTCATTCTGCCTGCCTAAATGTCTAAAGATTGCCTGTTAAATCCACCTTGAACTTAAGCATGGGTTAGGGAGAAGGTCTTCTCAGCCATCATACTTTGGAATATGTCCTTGCAAGTATGCTTGGCCCTTACCCTTCTCTCATTCAGGAAGGTCCTCGACACCATTTTGCATCAATAGACATTTGGCCTACAAGTCAATTGTTGCCACCTTCTACATTATATTCTTATTCAGGCCAAATGTCTATTGATGCAAAATGGTGTCGAGGACCTTCCTGAATGGTTGTTTTTAATATGTTTGAGATATTCTGTTTCCGATTTGCTCCTTATCTACTACCATTGATTGTAGCAGTGTATATTATCAAATAAATAAAACAATAAAAGCATAATTGAAAGTCTGCTTTAGCCTTTAACACTGAAGATTATGAAACAAAGGTAAAAAAATATTTTAAATAGACTGAGCATGAAATAATACAATCTAAACAGGATTGCATTAAAAATAAGCCTGAAATTGTCTTGTTCACACCATTCAGTTTAAAGTGCCAACTTCTAACCATGGATTTTAAATTTGCTCAGTTCAACTATATTATAGTTAAAGCTCATCTCCATTCCAAATCATGACACAGCAAACTGTGATAAACTGAATTAGATGTAAATACTTCTAATCTTTCCCTTACAGCAGTAGTAAAGAATAACAAAGTTCATTCACATATCTACACACTACACTATGATTTAACTGTCTCCATACATGTAGCTAAATATTTCATTCATGTGCAACTGTCATGTGCAAAAAATGTCAGATATTAGAAGAACTAGCTTTGCACTTATCTCACATACTTTACATTCAAAAGGAACTAATTCCTTATGTATTTTCTTATATTTTCACAACTCTCCTTTATTGGGAAAATGCTACCTGCAAGAATGCTCAGATTTTCAAACTTCATGTTTTAAAAACCATCTAGTTCTCTCACTATTCAACCAAGTTTTGTCATACTTTGTTTCCCAGAATTACATAGTATCTCCTATCTTCCAAACATATTTGTTTGCCTATGTCATATTCTTGATCATTATTTAATCAAAGATGGGCTTTCTTTCAACAATCAGTACTGCTAAGCCTTTGTCATAAATTCCCTGTAAGCTCCTTCAGTGTGCATTAGTTATTGCACTGTTACTATTATCATTGAGATAATAAATCAATTGCTATTATTTGGTTATTTATTAAACAAATTTATATAGCCACCCAACTCACACATGGGTAATTCCCAGCAGCTTTCAAAATTTTTAAAAATCTACCATATAATAAAAACCCTTTAAACCCCCACCCATCTACCCACTCCGATAGCAACAACACCACAATCAAATTAGTGACTCCATTCATTCTTCACAGGCCTCCTGACAAAACTATGTTTTTACCTTCTTGTGGAAGAGGTGGGACCATTTATTAGATTTTTATTTGTCTGTATTAATTTTCATGGAAGCAAACATACATAATACTCCTTCCTATTTTCCTAACAACAAGCCCGTAAAGTTGGTCAGGCTGAAACAGTGTGACTAGCCCAAAATCATTCAGCCAGTTTTCATGCCTATGGTGGGACTATAACTCAAGTCTACCAGTTTCTATCGAAAATTGGAACAACAGCCTTCATATTATTCAATCTATGATGATTTTACACCTATGCCTTGCTGTCAATTCACAGCTGACTAAGTACACATACTATATACTAAGCCAAAACATAATTTGCTTTTTTTTACCTTAGTGTGTTGTGTGAATACGTTCACCAAAATTTGTAAGTATAGTACATGGTTTTGTGCAAACCCAACCAATTAAAGTTTAATTAGGAGAGGGAAAATATGATGTGTGAGTTACGTCTATGTCTATTTTACATTAGTTTAGGTATATAGTACCTAATTGAAAGGAATGATTTTCCAATTGATCTCTTGCAGAATGTATGGCAAATTTAGCCTAGAGAAGCTAGGAAGAAGTAATTTCTATTGTATTATGAAAATATGCATATGGAATTTATTCTAGTTTTTTCACAATATCTATTAAGTTCATAAAATTCTAGATAAAATACATATATTAAACATATAAGTAACTACAAAGCTGTTTTCCCCTTCTGAGAATTCATCAATACAATCTCTATTTGCTTAAATGGTTTACATTTCCAATATCTGTGTACAGTATTAAGCACAACTGCCTGTCATTCTTCTGAGCTGTATTCTGACCATTAAATAGTAGGAGTTACCAAACATTATCAATTTCTCTATAATGCCTAGGCTGGTGCGTTATTAAAAACCACACAACCATCTATTTACAAGTAAATCTACCTAACTCAGATATTAAACGCCATTCTTACGCTCGACAAATTGGTCAACGGTTCCTCCTTCTTGGACTTGGTACAATGTGTACTTGGAAAGTTAGAGCGGTTTCCTTTTTTAAAAAAAATGTAGACCCAATCCCGTACTGAAGAAAATAGCACAACTGTGTTACGCGTCAAAAGAGAAGATACACAGCAATTGGGAATATAAACACGCTTCTCTGTGAATGCAGAGCCCACTTTCATCCACCCAGACTTAGAAATGTTATCGATATGCCGCATGGAGAGGGAGAAGCCCCTCTCTGCTTGGCGATCTGTCAGAGTCAAGTGAGCCGTCACCTTACCGTTCGCTCACCCGGACCCTGCAAACTACCTCAGTAACTCCTATGCCACAGCTAATAAACCCCAACGGCAGTCTCAAGCCCATTTCGCGCATCACTGGGCGCTTCCCCGGATACGAGACATATGGGAAGCCGGTGCTCAGCGAAAGGCCTAGATGTGTTCAGGCCAAAAAAACCCGTGGCAGTGAGTCAAACACAGACCAGGGAGAGAAAACTAAGAACCTCAGCAAGAAGTCGCGTCTGAAAGAGGAGAGGCAAGCCTACTAACAGCCGGTTTACCTGAGGTCGCGGACGGAGAGCTTCTCGGATCCAAAGCCAAACCTCAGCACCAACAACACAAGATGGCTACCGCGCTACCACGCAAGGTCATGTGACCTCACTGCCGTGGCCCCGCCCTCTTTCGGTAAGCTGGGTAAGAGGAAGCGGCTCGCGGAACAAGGAAGAGTCTTCCAATGCGGCGCTCGCTGATGTGGAAGATTGACCGGCCGCGCTCTCCAAAATCCTGAACTATAAGCGGTGACTTAGCCGGACTCGCATAACACACTACGTCAAATCAAGAAAGCCGACTGTGGTTTAGCGATGTGATCGTATTGAAGAATTCCCTCTCCCGAAGAGGAAATGCCTTGCTCTGTCGCGTTTTTTTAGGATACGTGTGATATTTTCTTTCAGTCCATCAAGCTGTTAAAAAACGAAAGCCGCGTATGTCTGGTATTTTTTTAATTCTATTATGTTGTGTTAAGATTTAATTTTCATCGTAAACTTGATGTAAGGTAGTTTGTTTTCAACACATAACAAGGAATTCCCGAACAGCACCCTACGTAGTCTTTATTTTATTGGAAAAGGAAGATTCAAAGAGTAAAGTCCATTAGATGCTATCAAAACAGTTCAGTAATTGGGTAATCAAACATGGCAGCTGTAAATTATAAGGTTAAATCAGAATGTTGGGTCATCCATTCCAGCAAAACTTCTATCTAGTTCTTGCTTAGTTTCTGTCTTCAAGCAAGAACAGCCTATAATTTTATTTCAGGACAGATGGAATCAGGAAGTCAAAAGTTCCCACTTGGTTACACCCAATTTGCCCATGCTATCTTAACTCTTTCCTGTCATTTGCCAAGTTGCTCCCTCTTTACAGATACCGGTACTAACACGGGTACAGCCAGTGGTGGGATTCAATTTTTTATTATTTTTTTATTTTTATTTTATTAATTTTTTTTATTCTGTGGGCACGGCTTGGTGGATGTGGCCGGGTGGTCATGTGACTGGGTGGGCATGGCTGGTGAGCGTGTGTCTGGATTAGCGGCCAACTTGAGGGTGCTTCTTTGCTAATATTTTTTTAAAATATTTTAAAAGATGCGTGTAAATGCTATCTACACCAGGGATTGCCTTTAGATATTCCTAAAATACCCTACCCTTCATGCAACCCACCTCCAAAATCTGAAATGAAATGTCTGTACCCCACCCGTCAGATTAATCTCCAGAGTTCTCCATCAATGCTGCCATATTCTTAGTGCATCACCAGTGTTTATATATGGAGATATTTTATAAGTACATGATTTCCATATTTTCTACGTGTCTATATGCTTAAACTGTTCACCAAAATCATATTTAGATCTGGAAAAAACCGAATAGTAAAATGTTTGAGACTATTATATTATCTGCCATATTCTGATATTGATTTTTCTGCAAAATAATTAAAATGCCATTAACTTAATTACATTCAGGAATGAAAAGCATAACTGAAGAACATATTGTCTCTGCATCTTGTTTTTCTAATTCAAGTAGCTCAAGGAAAATTGTTTGTGAGGTAACTGAATCCTCAACTTTTAAGAAAAGTACAATTGGTTTGCAAAATATCGTTGAGGCTTCATCAATAATCTAACATATTTTCAGATTATTTTCAATAATTTTAGTAAATAGTTTTTTATTTCTTTTGCAATGAAATCAACTATTTTCACTGCATTTACATGAATGTAATCCTATTCCCATATCTAATCCATTTCTCATTTGCATGTCTATGTCATCTTCTGTGCCTGAAAATGGTTTACATCTTTGTGCCAGGCTGTAAATACTGTAATAAATACTCTACGAGTAGTGCCTACATATTTTTCAGTCATCTAATCTTTCCTAGCTAAGACTACTTTACATTAGCCCAGGTCTTAACTGGACCAACAGTCCCTAATGGAATGCTCTCTCTATAGCAGAGCGAGAGAAGCCAGGGGAAGCCATGCTTAGTCACCTAAGTTTTTTAGACTTTTCATCTTAAAAATGTATTGAAGATTTTTACAGCTTCATTCCAGCCAGGCGGCACATTTCCTTTTTATTTCAGCAGCTGCTTGTTTTCCTAGAATTCACATTGTTTTATCACAGTGTGGTAGAAAGAACTGGAGCAACACCCGGCTGCTTGGATGAGAAGACACAAGTGAGGTGGCAGTTGCTCTTGCTGGTAACTGAGCCCATGGCATGAATTGGAGTAAGGCACAAATTGACACGGTGGGCTCAGTTACCGGCGAGAGGAGCTGTCACCTTGCTCGCGCCTTCTCGTCCAAGCTGCCAGGTGTTGCTCCGGTTTTTTCTGCCACAGCTGCGCAGCCTTTTCTTCCAATTCTAGCTATGTCTTGGCACTCGCCACAGGAGCCAAGCACCGCAGTTCCCCTCGCTCCAACCAGCAGCCTCTGCTCACGTCAAGAAGCCGGTGGCCGGGTGGGATGAGGCCAAGGACAGGTGCAAGCTGGGCGCCATTTCTGGGCCACTCCAGCCTGTGAGTGGGCAAGCAGGCGGCCCTCAGGGAAGAGCACTACACTGGGCGACACATCACCCGGCTGGATGCGGGGCCTGAGGTGGAGGGGAAGGCAAGTGGGTGGCAGTTGCCCGAAAGCGCCGCAGAAGCCGAGTGCGCCAGGCCCAAAAGGCGAGCCTCGCTGTGTCCCCCCAAGGCCGCTCTTCAGCCAAGCACGGCGGGTCTCCCTCCCCCACCGCTAGTGTCCGCCTTACCTTCCACGCGCCTCCACTGGCCTGAATACCATGCCCTTCAGATCCCAACGGGGCCAGTGTGTGGCTGTTTGCGAAGGTAAGGCTGATGGGGGTGATGCCACGCTGGGGCCAAGACTGCTGCTCCACTGGGGTGCGCACATGCCGTCCCAGGCCTGCCCTCACAAACGGACTCCCTTTCTTCCAGTGCTCATTCAGGGAATCCCGGGAGCAGCAGCATATTGCATACTTTTCACTCCAAGCAGCCCGGACTGGAAAATGCATGGCTGGGTTGGAGCAGTCCTGCTTAACAAACTCCAAACCTTTGCTGCTGCTCCAAGCCCAGCTCTGGCTGCAGGCATGTGATTGTGAGGGCAGGCTTTTCCAAGGTCAGTTGTAGAGGGAAACAGATGAGTGCACCTTGCCTCCCTGCAGCTCTAATTCTTTAAAGTTTTGGGGAGTTGTGCACATGGAGCGCTGAGGGAATTGGTGCCTGGAGCAAGAGGGGAGCACAGGCTGACTGGGTAGGGAAGGAGTACTGGACTTCCAGCGCTCATGCGGGGAACCCAGGCTTGCAGCAACAGATTAGAGCTTGTTAATAAGGACCATTTTTCCGCCCCAGCCATGCGTTTTCCAGTCCGGGCTGCTGGAAAAGCATGCAATATGTTGCCACTCCTGGGATTCCCTGAATGAGCGCTGGAAGAAAATTGGCTGAATGTCAGCTGCAGCCAGAGCCGGGCTTGGAAGAGCAGCAGATGGACTTCAGGGCAAACAATTTACTCCTCAAGCTCCCAATGCCCAAACCAGCGAGCTGGAAGAGATTTATCGTGCTGGTGAATACGTATGGACCGAATAGGCTTTTTGCTTTCCCCCCCATCCGCATCCCGATCCAGCATGGTGCAGAGAGCCCAATGGAGGCAGGAAATGGGGCGTTTCTATCGGCCCTTCTCTGGGCCTCGGGGATCATGGGGAAGGCAACAGGGAAGGCAGGCAAGCAAGCACGCTGGGCCTCGGGGACCATGGGGCAACATAGGAGGCAGCTAGGCCGGGATTCAGACCTTGCTGCTAGCAGTCACTCACCCAGGCAGATCAGGATAGCTCAGCTGGGCC
Organism: Oxyrhabdium leporinum; assembly: GCA_032468155.1. Taxonomy (NCBI): domain Eukaryota; kingdom Metazoa; phylum Chordata; class Lepidosauria; order Squamata; family Cyclocoridae; genus Oxyrhabdium; species Oxyrhabdium leporinum. The sequence continues at coordinate 121,609 of JANHFL010001034.1, forward strand.
GTGTGGGGAGCGCTGCATGGGATTCAGCTGTGCGGAAAGCAGGTAAACTTGCTGGGCCATGTGGGAGGCAGCTAGGCCGGGATTTGGGCCTTGCTACTTGCAGGCTCGCCCAGGCTGCCAGGCAAATCAGGGCAGCTCAGCTGGGCCGTGTGGAGAGCGTCGCGTGGGATGCAGCCGAAGGCAGGCAAGCTGGCTGGCCCTCAGAGATTGTGTGGTTGAGGCAAGTCTGGGAGCCAGACAGAGAGCAGCAGCAGCTATGGTGGGCGAGTGGAAGAGATGAGTGGGGTGGCGTGGGGCCGGGCCAGCCAGAATTTTTAATACCAGTTCGTCCGAACTGGTCCGAATTGGCTGAATCCCACCACTGGTAAAAATCTATTTTTACTAAAACTCTTGTATCTGTTTGATAATTTATAACCTTCAATTGGGTGAAACAGTGTGTTAAAGAGCAATAATTTTCAGCTCAGTGTACCTCAAATGATCTAACAGAATACATTCAAAATCCAGGATCCATGATTCCTGTGGGATTGAAATTTGGCAAAGTTGTGGCTGCTTCAGTGCCACCATGCCTTCTGGTTATACTTCCTAGAAAACTGTACATTATGTGACCCAAGGGAAGATGGGAAAGGTGTATCTCTGCCGTCTTTATTGCTTCCCTCTGGCCCTTGCACCAAACTGATTGGTGGCAAGGCCCGACAGGCAAGCAATGGCTGCTTTGGAATCAAGACTGAAATTTGAAATTTTTTTTTTTTTTTTTAATTGAAAAAGTTTTATACATAAAAGATTTTCATTTTTAACCCCAGCCCCCTTCCCATCCTCCC